>JAWNPC010000306.1:660000-922500 GCA_035045365.1 Drosophila leonis | reverse complement strand
ATGCTGGATGCTGGATACTGGATACTGGATGCTCCATGCTGATTTTCTCTTCTTAGCTGCCGCTCGGCTGGCTTTGGCATAGTTCAGCTACCAGCACTCAGCAATGAGCACAAACATTTTCTAGAAAAATACATATATATATATATATATATATATATATATATATATATATATATAGCCACGTACTACACTACAGAAGTGGCCCTGGGTCAGATCATAAAAAATTAAAGCATTTGTTCACACACACAAACACTCACTCTCACACACACAGCTCTTAAACTTGCATCCACCTTGGCCCTTGAGCATCTCAAATCAGAATAATGTAGAAGCATTGTGCACTGATTGGCTCGTTACGATCCATGTAACTAACTAACTAACTATGTAGAACCGACAGTTCACTCAAATTTATATTATACAAAATAAAATAAGTACAGATACTGTAAAAAAAAAGAAACAAATTTGATACAATATATTAATAAACAAAAGAAAAAAGAATTTTTAGCCATCAGCTAGTCGAAGATAAAATACTCTTGTAAATATGTATGTAGAGCATTGTTCATAAAAATAGTAGTGCGACTGAAATGTTTGACAGCAACATTTTTTATGATGAACATAATATTTTGAAAAAAACAAAAGAATATTTATATATACATATATTGTATATATATACTCCACACATACATATATACTGTAACCTAAAAAAACTCTCTACAAGTGTATTAGCATTCAATCTTTTGGAGTTTCTTTATGCCAGACCCATTTGAAAGTGAGAATAATAGGCGAGAAAAAGTGAGAAACATTAATCAAAGCAGCATTTTGCGGCAGGCAACATGGGCATGCCGTGCGGCCTATGCATAAGCACTTACATTAGCAACATTTTTAGAAGTCTAAAAATACTATATCCTTAAAGATTAACATTAAAAAAAAAAATACAAATGTCTTCTATTTTTATTATTATTTTGAAAAATCTATAATATTACAAGCCAAAAAAAACAATTGGTATCCAAATAGGCTTACTTCATTTAGCTGAAAGCATACGAAAATCTAAGACTACAAATATAAGACTGTTAATATAAGACTACAAGAACTGTAAGTAGAAAACTACAAATACGGAAGACAGCAAATATAAGACTGTAAATATATAAGACAACAAATATAAGACTACAAATATGTAAGACTGCAAATATAAGACTATAAATTCGGAAGACAGCAAATATAAGACTTTTAATATAGACGACAACAAATATAAGACTGCAGATAAAAAACTGCAAATATACGACTGCAAATATAAGACTATAAATATAAGACTGCAGACTGCAAATATGATACATTAAATATAAGACTCCAGATAAAAGACAGAAAATATAAGCCCGCAAATTTAACACTTCAAATATAAGACTGCATAACACTATAAATATAAGACTTAATATAATTAACTATTAAGTTGCCCTAAATATAAGATGGCAAATTGAAGTCTGCAAATATAAGACCATAAATATAAGACTTAAATATAAGACTGTTCATATAAGATGGCAAATTGACGTCTTCAAATTTAAAACTCCAGATAAAAGACAGAAACAAATATAAGACTGCAAATATAAGACTACAAATATAAGATTTCAAATATAAGACTATAAATATTAGACTGCAGACTGCAAATATGATACATTAAATATAAGACTCCAGATAAAAGACAGAAAATATAACCCCACAAATTTAAGTCAACATATAAGACTGCAAGTATAAGACTACAAATATAAGATTTCAAATATAAGACTATAAATATTAGACTTAAAAACAAACCTCAAATATAAGATGGCAATTAGAAGTCTGCAAACATAAGACCATAAATATTAGACTTAAAAAGAAACCTTAAATATTATATAAGATAACAAAGTGAAGTCTGCAAATATAAGACTTTAAATATAAGACTGCAGATAAAAGACAGAAAATATAGCCCCACGAATTAAAGTCTACAAATATAAGACTGCAAATATAAGACTACAAATATAAGACTGCAAATATAACACTATAAATATAAGACTTAAATATAATTAACTATTAAGTTGCCTTAAATATAAGATGGCAAATAGAAGTCTGCAAATATAAGATCATAAATATAAGACTTAAATATAAGACTGTTCATATAAGATGGCAAACTGACGTCTTCAAATTTAAAACTCCAGATAAAAGACAGAAACAAATATAAGACTGCAAATATAAGACTACAAATATAAGATTTCAAATATAAGACTATAAATATTAGACTTAAAAATAAACCTTAAATATAAGATGGCAAATATAAGACCATAAATATAAGACTTTAAAATAAGCCTTAAATATAAGATAACAAAGTGAAGTCTGCAAATATAAGACTTTAAATATAAGACTCCAGATAAAAGACAGAAAATATAGCCCCACGAATTAAAGTCGACAAATATAAGACTGCAAATATAAAACTACAAATATAAGACTGCAAATATAAGACTATAAATATAAGACTGCAGACTGCAAATATGATACATTAAATATAAGACTCCAGATAAAAGACAGAAAATATAACCCCACAAATTTAAGTCAACATATAAGACTGCAAGTATAAGACTACAAATATAAGATTTCAAATATAAGACTATAAATATTAGACTTAAAAACAAACCTCAAATATAAGATGGCAATTAGAAGTCTGCAAACATAAGACCATAAATATTAGACTTAAAAAGAAACCTTAAATATTATATAAGATAACAAAGTGAAGTCTGCAAATATAAGACTGCAAATATAAGACTACAAATATAAGACTGCAAATATAACACTATAAATATAAGACTTAAATATAATTAACTATTAAGTTGCCTTAAATATAAGATGGCAAATAGAAGTCTGCAAATATAAGATCATAAATATAAGACTTAAATATAAGACTGTTCATATAAGATGGCAAACTGACGTCTGCAAATATAAGACTGAAATTCCAGGCACTAAGTGCATATCTGATTAGTGTATTTACAGGGCATTAAGTAGCACAATACACAGTGAGAAATTAACTCTCAGCGCGCGTTGTATATTTATAAGCATCGCTAGTTAACGTGATATCTTTTAATCTTTGCAATTCAGCGAATTCTTGTCCCACTTTTTATGATTTTTTTTTCGCATTTTTTTTTATTTTGATGATAATAATTTTTTATGGTTTGTTGGGGGTCTGATTTACTAAGAGCGACAGCGTCGAGGACAGGCAATTTAACTAGAACAGGCTGGCTGCAGCAACAGCGCCAAGGACATCAGCGTCAACAACATGAACATGAACATGGACATGAACATGGACGTGGACATGGGATATGGACAGGGAAACTGCGTCTGACAGTCATCCGTCTCTCTAGACTCAGACTCAGGCGCCCCATTAGGCGTGTGCATAGCTTTTGTCTTTGCTGTCTTTATCAACACTGCCAACATTTTCCTCTTCTTTTTCTTCTTTTGCTGCTGAGTGTGTGTGTGTGTGTGTGTGTGTGTGTGTGTGCATACTTTCTCTTCTTGTCTTGTTTTGTTACTTATTTTGCTTTCGCCTTCATTTCCACTCAGTTCAAGTGTTTTGCATTTCATGCTTTTCACAAGATAAAAGACAACTTTTTCCCTCACCCTTCTTTTCCTGCTGCTCATCCTCATCCTCCTCCTCCTCCTGTTGTTGTTGTTGTCAGTGTTGCCTTCGTCTTCGTCATTATCATCTGCGCTGCATCATGACAGTTGGCGTCCTTTTAAAAAATTAACACAGTAGCCAGCGCACCAACAACAATTCAAACGGCAACAAGAGAAGCCAACATTGAGTAGCAAAATGAAAGAAAGTGGCTCGACTATTAGATATCCTGTTATATAGTAAGATTTGCGTAAGTCTACTTTAGCTTTTAGGTTTAACTGAGCTTAGACTCTGTAAAAAGTAATAAAACATCATATTATACAATTTCCCTGATTACAGGGTATATTATTATATATCATATATCCTCAAATATGACAAAACTTGAGCAAGTCTACTCTACTTTTAAGCTTTAACTGATCTGAAACTCTCTAAAAGCTAATAAAACATCATACTTAACAACTTCTATAATTACAGGGTATATAGTACTTCTATTAGATATCCTGAACTGTAATTAGACTTGAGTAGGTCCACTCTACTTTCAAGCTTTAACTGATCTGAGCCTCTCTAGAAGATCATATAACATCATAATATTCAATTTCACTGATTACAGGGTATATAGTACTTCTATTAAATATACTGAACTATAATAAGACCTGAGCAAGTCTACTCTACTTTTTAGCTTTAACTGTTCTAAGCTTCTCTAAAAGCGAATATAACATCATAGCAAATAATTTCTTTAATTACAGGGTATCTAGTACTTCTATTAGATATCCTGAACCATGACAATACTTGAGCAAGTCTACTCTACTTTTTAGATTCAATTGATCTAAGCCTTTTTACAAGCCAATATAACTTCATAGTTAACAATTTCTATAATTACAGGGTATATAACACTACTCTATACTTGCTATAATTTGTATAACATTTTCATTGCCCAAGTGTAATACGTTTTTAGCCTGTTACATACATATGCATTAATTCGATATACCCGTCTTTTCATTTGCATAGCTATAGGGTATCACAGCCTGTCATTTATAGCCATGTAAAAAGCTGTGTGCTAAATACTTAACGCGGAATGACCCGAATTAAGAGTAAGTAAAATCCTTTCACGGCAGCTCAGAGAACTTTACACTCATTATGTTTTTATGCTCACAAAGATATAATTGTATGGCAGTGTGAGACCGTATTAGGCATGCCTCTAAGTCTAGGGTATTTGGCAATTGTTGAGCAGACATCCAAATTGGACATATCATACTTATATGAGTTGCTCTTTGCTCGAGCGCAAAGTCCAATGCCTACAATTGGAACTGGCTGCAGCTGCTACTGAGGCTTTTGCACAAGAGTAAGAAGCCTCAGTCAATATGAACTTACGTACGGCATCTGCTTCTCGCTTGACAAATATTTGAACTTACGCCCCGACAATACACTCAATGAGCACACACACACAGAGACACACACTTCTGCATTGGTAGGAGTAGCTTTCTAGGTAATCCCTTTGGCTGGGTCAGCAGCAGCACCAGCAGAAGCAGAAACAAATGCATCAGCCTCTTGACAATGACAATTGCAAATATTGCCTAGTCAACTAAAGCATATGCTATTGTTAACATGTTCAGCTGCAAAAGTGCTGCAATACAGCCTTGAAATCGCACTTGAAATAGTTCAACAATGAAAAGAAATAAAGAAAAATAATAGGCATGAAGGTAAAAGTACAGATGGATGATAAATAATAGGGCATTGCTATGAGAATTGCACAGAGAGAATATTCAAAGCTAAAGTAATAGAGATAGGCAGATGATTAGCCCTCAGTAGTAGCTATGTGAAGTGCATAGAGAGGTTATACAAAGAAAAACTATAAGAAATGTCCACCACTGGAAGCTATGAAAATTGCATAGAAAGGCTATACAAAGTATAGCTGCAAACTGTGAGGATTGCATAAGGAGGTTATACAAAGTATTGCTGCAAGTTATGAGAATTGCATAGAGAGACTGTTCAAAGCAAAAATACTAAAGATAGACAGATGATTAGCCCTCAGTGGAAGCTATGAGAATTGCATAGAGAAGTTATACAAAGCATTGCTGCAAGCTATGAGAATTGCATAGACGGGTTAGTCAAAGAAAAACTATATAAGAAATATCCACCACTGGAAGCTATGAGAATTGCATAGAGAGGATATACAAAGTATAGCTGCAAGCTATTAGACTTGCATAGAGAGGTTATTCAAAGCAAAGAGAATTGTCTATCGCTGGAAGCTCTGGGAATGGCCGTGTCTTAAAACGCATCAAATATTATATTTAAACAAACCCATTTGCAAGTCGATTAGCTAGTTAGTTAATGACTTAATCATTTCGATTAAGTCGCTAACTTGAGTACAGTCTTTTTTGATAGCTTCATAACTGTAATCATATGTTAGCTAAAAGCAAAAAGTTTCGAAAACTATAGTTATCTGTTAATGCTAATGCAGTGAACAACATAGTAGTTAAGTATCTCTAAGCAGATATCTTCGTTACGTTTACAAAACGACTTCATTCGATTAAATTGTAGTATTTCTTTAATCGCTTTTCACTTGTAAGTAAACGAGTGATAAGTTCTCACAGTCACACTTCAAATTCACTAAAATCTAACGCTTAGCAGATCTTAGCATTTTGCTAAGTAGAATACATGATTATTTATATATTGTATATGGAGCTTGCAAAGCTGGTCTTTAGAGCAGAGAAATAATTTGAAAAATAGTAGAAATTAATCAAGTCACGTCGTATGCACACTTAATTCAATTATAGTTCACATTGAATCGGGAAATATGTATATACAATATATATATCGATATATATGTAGTATATGTAGAACATATTTTTATACTCGTTCATCAAGTGATTTGTGCAAAATCCGTCAGTCCGTCCGTCCGTCCGTCCGTCCGTCCGTCCGTCCGTCCGTCCGTCCGTCAGTCTATAGACTTCTGTTTTAGTGTATTTCCTTAGGGGTACCCTCATCTCATAATGCGTCAAGATTTGTTGCTTACGCCCACTTGGGGCGTGGCAAATCGAAAAACACGATATCTTTCACAGCTTTACAAAGCTCGCGCCAGAACATTTGATAACTGAGCGACTGCTGGCTTTACCCTACGGATTGAGCAAAAATATATATAAAATAGAAAATAAAAATGTATATAATATAAAATAATATAATATAATATAATATTATATAATATAATATAATATAATATAATTTAATTTAATTTAATTTAATTTAATTTAATATAATTTATCAATCAAATAATTTCAATCAAATCTAAATTAAAAATTTGTTAGAGCATCGAATTGTTGCCAAGAAACGCATTAGCTATGCTAATTAACCTTAAGTCATTTATACAATATATATATATATATATATATACTATATAATGAGAAATCAAGCACTCATTAGCTTATTTATATATATATATATATATATATAGAGAGAGAGAGAGAGAGAGAGAGATGCCAACGACAGACAATAAACACATTTGTAGCCCCTACAATACCTGAGTCGGCTCATCAAATGTGCTCGCTATGAGTCCGCAGTTCTTGATGAGTGACAAGCAAACGAGCCAAGACAACACAGCTCGCAGCGTAAGCCAACCCAAACGCTCGCTGTTTATCAATAAGCTCGACTCAATTTTGTTATTGAATTTGATAAGCGAACGCGAACGCGCACACGCAACACCACGCCCAGTAGCCGTAGCCGCACGCAAAGGGGTTACAAGTCGAACAATAGACGGGACTAGTCTAACTACGATCTGTGTGATCGAACAGCTTTGTATATAAGGCATGGACTGCGAGCTCGAGAGGTTCAGAGTAAGTTGAGCTTTTCAGCCAGCCAGCCAGCAGCATGGAACGTTGGCAGAATCGTGTCGCTGTCGTCACGGGCACCAGCTCGGGCATTGGCTCGGCCATTGCCTTGGATCTGATCAATGCGGGTGTCATTGTCGTTGGCTTGGCGCGTCGCGTGGAACGCGTCAAGGACTTGCAGAAATCATTGCCGGCCGAACGCCGCGACAGGCTAATACCCATGCACTGTGACGTGGGCAGCGAGAGTTCGGTGAAGGAGGCATTCGATGCGATCGAAAGCAAGCTGGGCGCCATCGATATACTGGTGAACAATGCGGGCACTCTGCAAAGTGGCCGACTGGTGGACATGCCCATTGCGCTCGCCCAGCAGACGGTGCAAACGAACATCATGGGCATCATCAATTGCACACAGCGCGCCTTCCGCTCGATGCAGCAGCGCCACTTCGATGGCCACATCATCCTGATCAATAGCATATTGGGGCACAAGCTGTTTGCTCCGCCGGCAACTGGTGCACCGGAAATCAATGTCTATCCGCCCAGCAAGCATGCGGTTACCGCTCTCGCTGAAATGTATCGTCAGGAGTTTATGGGTTTGGGCACGCGCATTAAGATAACGGTAAGGTCGACTTACTAAATACCCTAGATATAGGTGCACATACAGCTGTGTTCATTAAAATAGTAGTGCAACTGAAATGTTGAACAGCAAAATGTTGTGGTTAAACAGCATATTTTGAAAACAATTTGAAACGAAATTGAGATATATAACATATATTATATATAATTATCATAATATTTATAAATTCTTTAATTTCTATTTAATTTGATTTACTCATTTGCAGAGCATTAGTCCTGGTGTTACGGATACCGAAATTTTGCCGGATTGCATACGTAAAGTGAGTAGCAAAACAATGCTCAATGCTAAGGATATTTCGACGGCTGTAATGTTTACACTTGCCACGCCCCCGCATATGCAAGTGCACGAGATGATTATCAAGCCAGTGGGCGAGATTTTGTAAATCTCTAAACACATCTCTATAGATGCCTATATATGGATATATCTTTTTTTTTTGTTTTTTTGTTTGAATACCATGCAATAAATTGGATTATGAAGCACGTCAATCAACCGGATTACATTTAATATTTTTTTACTCTTATAGAAACAAGTTGTGATAGAGCTAAGTGAGCATTGAGCCATTAAATATGATGTCATAAGGGGTAGATTTATTTGGAATATTTCGAATATTTGTATGACATAGTTATACAGCTATCTAGTCACAATCTGTTCTGTTCATCAATAGAAAAGACTTGAGCTCTAAGGAATTTGAAATGAACATTTATATATATATATTTTTCAGCACACAAAATTGATTAAATATCGTTTGAGAGCTAGTCCAGACATATAGAAATATTACAAATATTTGACAACTCTCCATAAGACATAGGTGTACATATAATCCTTTATAGTAATCCTTTTAGCATACCCCTTATCTGTATTACTTCTATTTCTTTTCATGTTCTCTTCCGCTCTTACTACCCAAGCCATTGTAGCCCTCGTCATTCACTTGATCTATCTCTTTTCTGCTCTCTTGTGCTCTTTCTCTCTCTCATGCATCATTGTTATCTCTATCATGCACTTTACTGTTCACTCACTCACTTTCTCTCAATTCTATTCTCTTTCAATTTTTCATTCTTTTTCATTTTACATCATGGTAAACTCTAATTCTACATCTCTCTCTCTCTCTCTCTCTCTCTCTCTCTCTCTCTCTCTCTCTCTCTCTCTCTCTCTCTCTCTCTCTCTCTCTCTCTCTCTCTCTCTCTCTCTCTCTCTCTCTCTCTCTCTCTCTCTCTTCCTCTCTCTGACTTTCATTCACCTGATCTACCTAATTTACTTACAAAAATTCACCGCAGACTTTCTTATGTCTCATCTATATCTCTACTTCCTCTTCATTTATCCCTAGATATCTCAGTTTTTACCAAATTATGAACGAAGCAGTTCGCGGTTGAGGTGCCTCGCAAATATAACGTAATTTCGTCGAACAATCACAATCGTTCAATCCGTCCTTTGGGTTATTAGGTGGATGCCAGCCAAGTTCATCGCAGTTCTCATTGTTCTTGTAGTTGTCGGGATTGTTGATGGTCCAAACATTGATACTCATCGGCTGGCCAGTTGCGAGCCACACATGTGATCCTTCCGCGCCCAGATCTGTGCCCGATGTCCAATACCTATTCGTGTCCCTCATGGACCTGCGATAGTCCATGATTGAAAACCATTCCTCTACAGTCTCGAAGCTAACCAGATCGGCCTTCATTCGACGGCAGCTGGCAAATGCATCGAACCAGTTCTTTGTCGTTGTGTTCTCAAAATAGTAAAAACCAGTGCCGATCTTCAGGAACGGAGCCGTTGTAATATCTGTGTAGCTGGGCAAGCCTAACAAACAACACAATTCGAAAACAAAATCAAACCAATCGAGTTAAGGATAACCATTTCTACTACTTACCATCGTGGACGTAAGGTGTTATAGTATATGCCCAGGCGCATACGAATAACAATCCCGAAATGAGAAGCAAACGTGTTGAATATCTTAGCATTTTGCTTGCACTGCATGACGATTTCGAGCTCAACGGGTTTTATATAGACCTACGATTCGCAACACTTGGCATGTGGGGGGAGATAAGAATTTTATTTACAGCTCAAATGTGGAAACTTTTGATATCTCCAGAAATGAATTGCTCGAAATACTTGTGCGCTACAAAATTATGCTCGACAACCTTTTACCACGTACCCAAAGAACTCTGTCGACAGCTTAACATAATTAGAAGCAAACTCTGATGGTCTAAATATTTTATTAATTTGGACTTATTGCACGAGTCGTGTGTCAAAACTATTCCCCAAATACGCAATTATGTTATGCAATAAATTGAATTTCTAGATATAATGACAGCCTAATTGCTGTTTGCGACAGCCGAGAATATGGATTGTGATTGAGGATGAGTGTGGAGCGTAGAAAAAGTTTGCCCTCGGCAAAAGCTGGGCAGTCAAAACAACTTTGATGGCGCACAGAGCACAGCTGGAGTGAGACAAACAACATACAGATAGATAGACAGACAGACAGACAGACAGATATAAGCATATACAAACATTGATAGATAGGCCGAAATGAGCGGACAAAAGCCCAGACAAGAAAGCTCCATTCAGAGCGAGATGCCCCAAAGCGAACCCATTTTGGTTCAAGTATCAATGCCGAGCAAATGCGATAAGAAAGACAACCAAAGGGTGAGCCCTCAAGACGAGGCGTGTCAGAATAAATAATTTGACTGTGAAACATGCAAACTCACAATATTGTAATACATGGAGAATTAAGGCGAATCTCTGATGCCCTGCACTGAAAAACAGTTAATGGAAATAAAATAAGTAAATCGAATAAAATAATAGAGTGAATTTCAGAGGAAAAACAAGTAAGAGTGCCTTAGTCGAGACTGCTCGACTAGGAGATACCCTGAACCCTGCGAAGAGCCGATATTCAAAAGATTCTATTTATATACAAGCAAGAAATGCACACACACATAGGCACGCGCTTTGAAAACTGCGCTGTTTACGCAGCGACTGCGCTTGGGCTGCAATATGCCTATACAAGTATTATGGGAACTTCATTGTTGAATAATGTTTTTTGTAGCTAGACTTTCTTAATCAAGTTCAAGTCTCTAGCTCTCATAGATTCTGAGATCGACACGTTCGGACTGACGGACGGACGGACGGACAGACGAACATGGCTATATCGACTCAGTTCGTCAGCCTGATCAAAAATATATATTCTTTATGGGGTCAACCACGCCTCCTTCTGCCTGTTACATACATTTTCACAAAAACATTATACCCTGATTTCCCATTTTCAATGGGTTCAGGGTATAATAACTATGATGATAATGATAGTGATAATAGTAATGACAATGACAATGACAATGACAAGAGCAGTGATAATGGAAATGACAATGACAATGACAATTGTAATGACAATGAAAATGACAATGACAATGACAATGAAAATGACAATGAAAATGACAATGAAAATGACAATGACAATAGCAATAACAATGACAATGACAATGAGAATGAAAATGAAACTGATAATGATAATGTCAACGACAATGACAATGGTAATGACAATAACAATGACAATGAAAATAGCAATGACAATGAAAATGATAATGACAATAACAATAACACTGACAATAATAATGATAATAATAATAATAATTACAGCTACAATGAAAACCACAAATTTAAACGAATCATCTTTAATATAGCTAATATAATTGATATATTATTATACATACATATATTATAACTCATGAGAGACTCTTGGACAAGACACATATCCTAATATCCACATTTTATTCATGACAATTTGAATGGATTATCTGGTATCTCAATAGAGCTGGCATTTTAGAGTTACCATTGTGCCCGCACTGCATTCCACAAATGGCTTAAATAATTTTCTGTCTCTAATGGCTTTAATTGACCATTTTTTTATTTTTATTTTTTTTTATTTTTTTTTTGTTCTGTCTTGCCAACGGAAATGTCAAAGGCACAACTGCAAATGACCGGATCTGACAACAATAAAACCAAGAGCAAAACAATTGAAAACCAACACAGAAAAGGCAGCTGAAAATAAAATTGCAATGGTCGAAAAGTGTCCTTAGGCCACGAACGGGTCGGGACACTAAGACGTTAAAGAAAACGGTTGGCAATTACTTTCTATGGCAAATGCGAATGTCTGTTGCTGGCCAAAGCCGAGTGCATCTCACATATCACAAGTGCCACATTTTATGCTCACATTAAGTAAGTGAATATATACATATATAGAGAGATATACAGCTGTGTTCATGAAAATAGTAGCGCGACTGAACAGCTAAAATTTGTGAGAGGCAAAATATTTTTAAAACAATTTGTATTTATATATATTTATAAATATATATCTTTATTTTAATACTTGTTTCAAATTTTATTTTATTTCATTTCAGTCGCACTACTATTTTTATGAACACAGCTGTATGCAGATACATATGTATATGTACAATATATATCTGAGTATGTGGTCTGTCCGGAAGCTCAATTTGTTGAGGACATGTGAGATGGCACAGCATCATGCTGATGCCCCATCGTGGTCAGATTCCAGCAGCTACCAGTTCTGCATTTGTCACACCAATTGTCAATTTCACTCTTTCACTCTGCAAAGTCCAAATTGAAGCTTAAATTTTGAATTTTACACAGTTGTTGCTTAAAGTTCCACAAGTTTACGCGAAATTGTAGCTAATGATGGTTGCATATAAATTTATTTAAGTTTTTTATATACAAGACTTCTATATAAACAAGTAAGAAAACTCTAGTCGGTGGTGCCCGACTAGGAGATCCCCTGAACCCCGTCCGATCTGCGTTTTTAAATATACTCAATTATGTTATTATTAACGCTAAAAAATGTAAGCGTGTAAAATAAATTAATTAATTTTTTTTGCCGGTATCCAAAATTTAACAAAAACCGAAATTGTATAAAGTCTAAGTTAATCTAAATACAAAATTTGGAGACTCTAGCTCAAAAGATGTACGAGATATAATTTATTAACTTCATTTCGATAAGGTTTTTAATCGATAACAAAAGAACGGGAAAAGTTATCGATTTTCTAAAACAAACAAAATGCGCGTGGTATACAGGGACTTCCAAAAAAAATTTCAAGTCTCTAGCTCTTATAGGTTCTGATATCGACGCGTTCATACATACGGACAGACGGACAGACGGACGGGAGGACAGACGGACAGACAGACGGACGGACAGGGCTCATTCGACTCAGTTCGTCTCCCTGATCAAGAATATATATACTTTATGGGGTCTGCCACGCCCCCTTCTGCCTGTTACATACATTTGGCAGCCTAACAAAACCATTATACCCTAATTTCCCATTTTCAATGGGTTCAGGGTATAAAAAGACTCTAAAACTCTATATTAAGCGTAGCTTAACCGAATCTTTGTACATCATATATATGATATAATATATATATATATTGTATATATATACACACATATCAGTTCTATTAATTGATATGCCCCACATGTGTAGGGTATGGCGGTCTATGGCCTCCGACTGTCCGCATCATTATGCTAAGAACAAATTTTTTCTGCGACGCCAAATTTATGCAAATTTAATTAGATCAATTAATTTCCATGAAGCATATTGTTGCTGGTGTAACTAATTAATGTTACTTATAAATATATATGAATGTAATATATATATAAATATATATATATAGAAATATTGTGTGTATATATAAATATTTTTATAGCTGCCAAATTTATTTGTGGTCAGAATTAACCGCAATATATTTATTTGAATTTTTTTATGCATTAATTATTTTCGCATTAACATCATTGTTTTGCGGTACATGTGGTCGTATGTGGGCGTGTGTGTGTGTGTGTGTGTGTGTGTGTGTGTGTGTGTGTGTTGTGTGTGTGTGTGTGTGTGTGTGTGTATGTGTGCATTGTCTGTATTATCAAGAAGTGTGCACAGCTGTATATAAAAATCAAATAAATGGCAACGCAGTTTGTCTGCCTGTTTGGATATCGGCATGAAAAATAGATTTTTTTCATAAATCTAATTAATTGTTGAAAATTACTTTATTGTTAAAAAAAAACTTACTATTCATTATTAATTGTCGAATTAAATAATCTAAATATTGAAAGTGCGTGTATAAAACTTTAAATAATAATTAGCTTACCACAAATAAATTCAATTAAATTACACAATTGATAGATCGATTATAAATGACATCACAAATGAGGTAAATATTGTGTTTGGTTTTACCTATCAACGAGCTTGGCTTAAAGTTGTCCCAGTATATTAGAATTTCAGCTAGAAATACTTTCGTTTGGCTGCAAACTGATTTCAAACTGGTTTCCAAGAGATCAGCATTATTTATTGCCTTTCTATGCAATTCTCAAGAAGTTTGAAGTTATTTTTTCTTTACTTTTTTTGCATATTATGAGCCACATTTTTTCCTTTGCCTTTTTTCTTTGTTGTACTTTCGCTCATTTCTCTCCTTCTTGTTCAGTGTCTCTAACTGTGTTCGTATCTAGCTCTATCTCCATAATTTTTAGCAGTTTTCTCTGTTATTTCTTTTTATTTTCTCTGTCTATATTAATTTTGTCTCTCTGTCTTTCTCACTCTCTCTTTCTCTCCTTATCTGTCTCTCTTTGCCTCATTGTTTCTCTCATTCTCGCTGTCTTTCTCTCGCCATCTCTCTGTTTCTCTCTCTCCTTCTCTCTGTTTCTCTCTCTCTTTCTTTTTCTCTTTTTTTCTATCCCTCTCTCTCTCTCTGTCTACTTCGCGTTCTCTCTGTCTTACTCTCTCTGTCTCTCTCTCTCTCTCCGTCTTACTCTTTCTCTTTCTTTCAATCTCTCTCTCTCTCTTCCTCTCGGTCTCCCTCTCTCTCTCTCTCTCTCTCTCTTTCTCTCTCTCTATCTTACTCTTTCTCTTTCTTTCAATCTCTCTCTCTGTTCCTCTCGGTCTCTCTCTCTCTCTCTCTATCTCCCTCTATATCTCTCTCTCTCTGTGTCTCCCTCTCTTTCTCTCTGTCTCTCTCTCTCTCTCTCTCTGTCTTACTCTTTCTCTCTCTCTCTATTTCTCTCTTTCTCTCTTTTTCTCTCTCTCTCTTTCTCTCTTTTCCTCTCCCAAGCTATCACTATATTGCCTCGCTCCTTAACTCTCTTTTTATTTCACTCTTTATCCCTCTCTCTTTATCATCTCATTTTTTCCTCTCTCTCTCTCTCTCTCTCTCTCTTGTTTCTCTGACACTTTTCTCTCGTTTTCAGTTCATGTCTTTCTCTATCTTTCTTCTCTTTCTCTTCATATAGTTGAGAGCAGCTAAAACAATTAAAGAGAAACCAGATTGATTGATGCCTTGATCAGAAATATATATTTTAAAGCAATATTTAAAGATGAAGGATATAATATCTATTAAGATAATTTAATGGTATTCAGTGGTCCAACCAAATGCATAATAACAAACACACAAACACACACACACACATAAATACATGGCAGAGCATTCCCGCTGTGTGTTTGTGTGCATGCAGCAGAACATCAAATCAAAATCAATGTCAATATTGAGCTAAGTCCAAACTGGCAAGCGGCAAAGTTCGGCATAGCTGGCAATAAGCGAGATGAGCACGTAGCAAGCGGCTGCCATCTTTCAGGATTAAGCACAGGACACTGCAGTAGGAAGCGAGCGAAGCAGCAGAGACACACAAACACACACAATTTCACAACATTCGAAAAGCGCAAGGCTGTGAGCTGAAACAATAAGAGTATCACAACTAAGTAGCAGACACAGACGAGCAGGAGAGTTGAGGCAGAGGCAGTGGAAGTGGCAAAGGCAGTGGAAGTGGCAACAACGGCGTCATCATTTATCAAGTGCGCGCACACACAAAGGTCAAGTAAAGTGTTATCCTTGTAGCTATCAAGGCAAACATGGCCCAGCTAAACATCTGGCAGCTGTTCCTTTGACGCCAGGATGTTTTCTTTCTTTTCATATTTCCAGTCAGCCTGCCAAGCCAGGCCTTGGGCACACACACATCTATGCCGCTTGACGTTTTGTGAAAATCATTATCGAAATGAAAATATCAATGATGTGAAAATGTTATGGCCTGCCTCTGCCTCTGCCTCTGCCTGTGAAACTTGATAATCATCGGCAGCATCAGCCGCGCTGACAGCCACTGGAACATCATTAATAAAAGCCTCCACATCAAAGCCATCCTCAGCCATTGCCAACAGCTAAAAGCTCTTGGCTGCCTACTAAGCGACGGGCACAACTTTCATTTCTTTTTAATTTTTTTGTTGTATTTCCATTTCCGTTTAGCTAATTTCATTTGATTCATTCGAATTCGCGCTTATTAATTGATTTAGAAAAAAAATTAAATAAATTGTTTAATCTCAATAGAAAAACGAGGTGTGCTCAAAAAGTATTGCGAATTTTAATTTGAGTTTTTCTTGTTGCCCAAAAATGAAGAGTTGCATGAAAGGACGACGCAACGCTACGATTGAAGAGATGAAGACGGCATAGCAGCAGGAGCTAAGCAGAATCATACAAAATGATATTTTTGAGTGCTTCGAAGAGTGACACAAGTATAATATAGTATAATATCAGGAGAGGTTTACTGTGAAGGGTAGAAAAAAGATATTAATGAAAAAAAACCACAAAATTCGCAGATTTGAACTGACCTCGCGTCATCTATTTATGTTTTTATACCCTGAACCCATTGAAAATGGGAAATCAGGGTATAATGTTTTTGTGAAAATGTATGTAACAGGCAGAAGGAGACATGGCAGACCCCATAAAGTATATATATTCTTGATCAGCTCGACAAACTGAGTCGATATAGCCATGTCCGTCTGTCCGTCCGTCCGTCCGTCCGTGTGAACGCAGTGATCTCGCAAACCACAAAAGCTAGAGATCTGAAATTTGAAATGTATACCCTTGTGTATCCTACGCAGTACGAGTTTATCATTTTTTTTTCGATAACTCATCCCATTTCCTTATTATCGATAAAAATCGATAACTTTTCTTCGTTTTTGAATACCGTTAGAGCTATAGATTTCAGATTTACTGTGTGTATCCGTGTAATGAATACAAACATTTTGCAATTTTTGGATTTTGGATAGCACGCCCCCTTCCCCCCAAATTTGAAAAAAACGTATTTCAAATACTAGAGACTTGTGCTTTGACAAATACATACATATGAATGTCATTATTACGCTGTAAAAGATTACGAAAGTCCATCTAGAAGCAAACCTATTCAACAAATAAATTTCCATAATATAGCCCATACTGCAGCCCAAGCGCTGCCCGCTCGCAGTCGCTGCGTAAACTTCGCAGTAGCAGAGCAAGTGCCTGTGCGTGCGTGTGCATGTGTGTGTGTGTGTATGTGTTGTTTGTGTATATGTATATAAAAGAAGCGTAAAATGATTTGAATATCGCGTCTTCACAGGGTTCAGGGTATCTCTTAGTCGAGCAAAAACAAACTGAGTTACTAATTATTATATATATATTTATACATATTTCGCGAGGTCACATATGAACACAATTTGGACTCTTTAAATATTTAAGAAATCCATAAAATATAAAAGAAAAGAAAATAGAAAATCTGCCAATTTAGACTCCTTAAAGTAAATTAAAATTAATTTTCAGCAATTCTACAATATTTTAAACAGTTTCTTTAATTAAACTCAAAAATGAACAAACATAAAAATTTCTAAAAATAAAATTAATTAAATTGTAACTCAAATACCAAACAAACAAAAATCTGTTTGCAAAAAAATGCAATTGCAGCTTTTAGGCGCAATCTTCTAGGGCTGCTGCTCGAATCGACTTCAGTAAGACAAACATGGTTGATTCTTGCTTGCCGGAATATATACATATGTGTGCGTATGTGTGGATGATTATGGAACCAGGACGGATGGCTTGGGATCTGCAAATAAAATCATGCTTAGAAAACATAAACCAAAAATACATGTGTCTACGTATGTTGCTATGTGTGTGTGTGTGTGTGTTTGTGTGTGTGTGTGTGTGTGTGTGTGTAAGCAAAATAAAGCAAACTTTTCTCCAGCTTGATTTTTGTGAACTCACAGGCAAAGAATTATTTATATATTTTTTGTATTTTTTTTTATTTTTATTATTTGTTTTTTGTTTTTTTTTTGTAAATTTTGTAATTTAAATTTGAAATATTTTCAATGCGGCTGTTAATGCATTTGATATTTGTTGTATATATTTAAATGTATAAATTAACATTAAATAGTCAACGCTCTAGATGATGTTGTTGTTGTTGTTGTTGTTGTTGTTGTTGTAGTCAGTGTACTTCTGAAATTATTGCAGAATAAATACAATATATTTATGTATATATATATATATACTATATACAGAGCTGTTAAGAATTCCATTTGAATGGTTTTTGTTCTGAAAACCCATTTTGAATTTCCATTCAAATGGAATTTTTAACAGCTCTGACTATATACTATATTCACTTGCTTCTCAATTGAAATGTATGTAATTCGTAATACATTAGTTAAATATGCAATAATTTTGTTTATACATAAAAAATAGATTCTGTAGCATCAATTTGTGTGCCATATATATATATATTTATATAATATATAGTGAGTGCCTTATGCTTTACAATTATCTATCATATTTGTTGCTTCCATTGAGACGCGCACAGCATAGAGCGAGAGGCAAACACAGCAAGTGTGAATAAAGATATTGGAACGTGGGTAGGGGGGGGGGGGGGGAGGGGCGGCAGTGGCCGAGTAGTCAAGGCATATGGCAAAGAGTCGTTTGAATTGGAAACATTGTTAAGATTGTGTGTGTTAGTTAGCGAGGTTTATAGCTTTTATTCGGGCCTAATTTACAAAAGTACAAACGTCATCCCAACTCGCTCTGTTAACTGTTACAATTTGATAATGTTATTTATACATTTCGATACTTGCGGTTAAACATAAAATACAATCGAAAAACCAATTTCGCTGAGTAAGTATTGATTGATTGATTGATTGAATGCATGTGTATATAGGCTGTCTGTGTCTTTATAATATGCAATTATACATATATATATATAGCTTTTACAATCTTATTGCATATCGTAGCGTTGGCTCTTGAGTGCATCGTTTCGCTTGACTTTCAGCATAAAATCAAGTTCATTTTGTTGTTTAAAATTGCTTAGTAAAATTCATTCACAATATTATATCTCAACTTATTTAGTTTTTATTATTTACTGTTATATACTCTCATTTTACTCGATATTAATGAAACGCGTGTGGCTTTGAGCGAGAAAAAAAAAAATAATAATCAGACTATATTAAAATCAAAAGTTATTTTTTAAATAATTACAAAGAAAAACACAATGCGCAACATTTGGGGATTATTTCAAATTCATTTAAATACTTAATTCAATTTGCTTAAGTTTGTTACTTTCAAGTTGCGCTTTTTCTTGTTGTTCTGCGTCTTTGCTTTTTTTGTTTGTTTGTTTTTCTTGCTGCTGAAGGACGCACAACAACAAAAATCTCTGTAACAAATACTACATAAAGCCAGTGTGTGTGTGTGTGTGTGTGTGTAATTAATTAATATAATTAAAAAGTACATACAAGCTATCAACTACAGTTAGTTGTGTGTGTGTGTGTGTGTGTGTGTGTTTGGGTTTAGGTGTGTATAAGCAGTTGCCAAGCCTTTTTGGGCTTTGGACTTTTTGAATCTCTCAGCGCGCAACAGAATTTCACAATTGTCGCAATTCTTAAATACATTTTCAAAATTACATAATTTAAATAATTTAAATATACACACGTGTGGCCCCAGACTATGCTTAAACACAGATGAAAAAAATATCAATTTATATATATATATATCTGCGTATGTGTATATAAATTTATAGAATAAGCACATACATGCCGAACTGGAGAAGCATGTCGAGGAAGCGCTGCCCCCTCTCTAAATGTTTACTCGCTTAGCTAAACTCTCTTCTTTTCAATATTTCTGTTTTTTTTTTCTCTCTTTTGTCTTATTTATATTTGTTTTTTTTTTTGTTTTTCGTTTTTATAATATTTGTTTGTAATGCGTAATCTACATATTACCCAGCTCTCATAATAAAAAAAAATACCAACACTCAGCGAACGATACACATTCAGAATGCAAAACGCAACTTAAGAACAAATCATTTTAACATTTGATGTTTGTGGAATTCAAGCGAAATATGTTTTGGTTTTCTTATAGTTTCTCATGGCCTAAACAGCTGGCAAACATCTGTTAGCTCATTGTATGTGCTGCAGAAGTTTGGCCAGCTGTTTAGTTATCGTATTAGCCATGGAAGAGTTCTGAGCTGCAGAGTTCTGAGTTCCTTTTCGATTTATATTGCTGTGTATGTGTGGGTGGTACTACCCTGTTGCTGCGCTGTTGTTGTTGTTGTTGTGGCTGCTGCTGATGTTTTTATAGCTGTTGTTGCTGCTGTTGTTTTTACTGTTGTTGTTGTTGTTGTTGTTTTTATAGTTGTTGCTGTTGTTTCTACTGATGTTGTTTGCATGGTAACTACGCCTTCAACACTCACTTTGGGACAGATCAATATCCTTTTTAACGCTGCGCGCCAAACGATCCAGCTCAGCGGCCGCATCGGATCGAACAGATAGCTTGTCGGCGGTCAACAGAGAATCGGTGCCATTGGAGGTACGTGGCGTGCCAACGCCACCGCCAGGACTGGCTGCGCCTGCCGGTCCACCAGCTGGTCCGCCCGACTTTTTATGCAGCAACGAATTGAAGAAGTTGGCCAGCACACCTTCGCCGCCGGGCGTGGCAGGCGTTAGCTTGGGGTCAATCTGCAATTGCGAATATAGAAATATGAGAACTGTGTTGTGGGTTGGCTATGCGTGTTGACGCACCTTTTTGGGCGAACTTTGACCGGCGCTGCCGGGTGTGCGTGGTCCGCTTTTGTTGGCGGCAGCATTAGCGCCCTGCGATCGCAATGGCGACTCGCCACGCACCTGTCCGCCCTGCTTGAGTATCTCCTGCTGGCGTGCCAGGAATGCCTGCTCGTCCTCGGTCTGCACCTCCGTTTCGCGATTGGAAACGGCCTGCAACAACAAACAGAGCATATATAAATAAATATATAAATTATATTAATATATAAGCGAACAATTGTCTAGAGTCAGACCTTTCGTGTTGGCGGCGCCTTAATGATATCTGTGTAATGATTCTCGGCCTTGACCGCATGCATGTTCTCATACAGAATACTTATTTTCTTCAGGCTATCCCAGCCCGCCGGACTGCAAAAATCCAAATCAAATGAATGAGTAAGCAAGAGGATATTGAATGAGATTTTATATACTCACATGAGCACCGCATCCTTTTCAACGACTAGCGCTGGCGTACGGAATGGTAAACCATAAATTCGATGCGTTAGATATTTATAAAGGAGATCACAGTTTTTGTCCTCTTTCACGCTCGTGTAGAAGAGCGAAGTGCCGTGCCGCAGACAAAAGTTTCGTATCCACTGCTGTATGAAATCGAAATGCTCGTCGCGGTACTCATACTCCTTCTCTAGCGTTGACATGTAGTCCGTCTGTTGTAATATAATAATAATATAATAATGAAATAACGAATCTATGTGATGTGTGTGTGGGGTATGCTGATGCCCGACTATGCGCACCTTTGTGACCACAACAACAATGTCCAGGCCCAGATTTGTAATTAGTGCGTCCTCTGTCAGCGGCAACAGATCATCCTCATCGATCGAATTGTTGTGCATGGTGCGTTTAACTGGTGAACCGGGATCGAGATCATCGCCCACCTCACAATAGCTTTGCCACGTCGTTGCCAAGCGCTGGCGTGCCGCCTCCTTCTCTTTGGGATCTAATTGCAGGCTCTCAATGTGCTGGCCAAGCACCTTGATCCATTGATTGAGCTGCTCGAGCCAGCCCCATGGCTGTGTCATCGAGACTGTTAATATGACGAGGGTGTGTGCATAGTTCGTTTCGTTTAGCGCATAATGCAGCAGATTTGTGTGTCCTGGATCGCCGTCCAGTACCCAAACGCTGAGGCGCGTCATATCTGCAAAATAACGAAACAACATTAACAATCTGATCAACTTGTCTATAACTAAAACTAAAGCTTACCGTCTCTGTACTCATCCTTGACATCAATATAGGCATACTCCAGGCCGGAACCCTTCTTCGGATCCTCGACACCCTGCAGTTTCGCAATGAGCGTCGTCTTACCAGTGGCATTATCGCCTAATACTAGTACAGATTTATTTGATGGTAGTTTTGTGCTGCCTTGTGTTTGTACTTCATTCAATATCGCTGACCTGTAACGAGCGGAGCAAATGCAATTGGGTCACTCACCATACCGTTTGGCTATCAAATTTTTGCAATCTACATTAATGCCGAAACCAATTTCGTGTCACCATAGCCAACCGACAGGCAACAGCTGGGGTCAATCCGTACCGGATAGTCCATAGCCCATAGCCCATAGCCCTTACCCTTACCCTTACCCCGTAGGCCATAGCCCATAGCCCATAGCCCTTCCCTTAGCCCATTGCCCTTACCCTTAGCCCATAGCCCGTAGCCCGTAGACCAGCTATAAACCACAATTCTCAATACTGTGGCATGCCACGCAATCAAACTAATTGCATACCTTTGCTATTTATGAGGTCGACATTGTTACTTTATATATATATATATATATACTCTCTCTCTCTCTCTCTCTCTCACACACACACACATGCACTCTAGTTTTCTGCAATTCAATTAAATTCAATTAAATATTTCAATTGAAAATTGTCCTTTTACCACAAGCAGCTAGCTAACTGACTCACCAAATGGTGGGCGATTTGCTGACCAACTAACGGTCTGGCTAAACTGTCTGACTAACTGACTGACTAACTGTGCGGCATGCAAATGACGGTAAACTGGGTAAAGTGGACACGTTCGTGCCAAAAATTGCGTACTGCGAATATCGATTGCCCGATTTCTCACTTTTAGCTTCATAACTGTTCGTTTCTATTGAATTTTCAAAGGTGTTGCACCGTGCACAGTGGTTGCAAACCATTAGAAAATACAATATCTAATGCTATATTTAATGTCTTAACTATTTGCAAGTTTTAACTAATTTTGATTTAATTAATCATCAAATCTTTAAAAAATAATTTTAAAAAATATATTTTTATACCCTGAAAATGGGAAATCAGGGTAAAATAGTTTAGTTAAAGTGCCAAATGTATGTAACAGGCAGAAGGGGGCGTGGCAGATACCATAAAGTATATATATTCGTGATCAGGGTGACGAGCTGCGGCGATTTAGCCCTGTCCGACTGTCTGTCCTTCTGTCTGTCTGTCTGTCCGTCTGTCTGTCCGTCTGTCTGTCCGTCTGTCTGTCCGTCTGTCTGTCCGTCTGTCTGTAAGTCTGTCCGTCTGTCTGTCCGTCTGTCCTTCAGTCTGTCCATCTGTCCGTATGTATGAACGCGTCGAACCTATGAGCTAGAAACTTGAAATTTTTGAAATTGTGAGTCCATGTATAGCACGCGCATATCAAGTCGATCAACTTTTATCAATCGATAACTTTTTCCTTTTCTTTTTGTTATCGATTAAAAACCTTATCGAAATCAAGTTATTAAATTATATCTCTTACATCTTTCTCCAAATTTCCTATTTAGATTTGATTTATATTTTATACAATTTAGATTTTTGTTATATTTTAGGGTATCTCCTAGACGGGCAGCACCGACTATTGCTTTCCTACTTGCTTATTGCTACTTCTATGTTTGGTTTCACTGTGCCTTGGCTAAAGCGGGCGGGCGGGGGGTAGGCGTAGGTTAGTTAAAAGGGGGTTGGCTACACACACGACATGCAAACAACCCGGCAGCAGTGCCCACCCTCCGGGCCAGTTCCCGGCCGGTTGGCATGGTGCACGAAAGGCCCAAACGAAAAATATTTTCCAAAGCTTTCAAAGTTCGCCCGAACGGCCAATTGGCCAGGCAGGAGGCAAGACGTTTGGCATTAGCTTTGCGCACTTTGGCCGCACTGGACCACCAAATATTTTGTGCCACAATCGAAAGATTCAAACAGTTCAATTTCTGTGTAGTAAAATAGTCAAAAAAATGAGTTTGCTGCTAAAGCGACGGTCGCGCAGCGAAAGCCGTGCTCAGCCAGCAGCAGCAGCAGCAGCGCCAGCAAAACAAGAGACAACAAAACAACAACAACAACAACAACAGCAAAAGGACAACGAACATGCTAAGCCGCAGCATTTGGGTCTAAGCCCAGGCATGGGCATGGGCAGACGCAAGACCTCCGCTGAGCTCATCAGCGAGGCCAAACTCTATCTGGGCGACCTGTCCACGGTGACGGCAACAGCCGCCGCCACAATGACAGCAGCTGGCGGCGCACGCCTGGTCAGCACCAGGCGTCCCATAACGCCACGCGAACCCGGTCGTGTGCTCTATGGCAAGGTGGCACTGGCTGGCCGTCCGCCCAGCGCCTTCTCGTAAGTATAGCAAGCAGGGTCCACCTCTCGCTCTCTCTCTCCATCTCTCTCCCTACTACTCAGCATGCGATATCTGCAGAATGAGCAGCATAAGCCATTGACACCGCCAACGCCAGCTGGCGGCACGGAGCTGCTGTTGCATCGTCGCAATGTGGATGCCAAGCCACGTCAATTGCCCGCATTGCCGGGCACTGCGCCGGACAACGCCAGGCCGCCCACGCGCAATGGCGCGCTGCTGGGCCAGTGCAGCTCGGAGATGCTCATCGAGATGCTCAAGCAGCATGCCGGCCTCAAGGATTGCAGTGCCGAGACAGTGCAGCATATCAATGCGGTAAGCATATATAAGGAGAACAGCAAGTTGAAAGATTCTTATTTCTCTCTCTCTCTCTGTGTTTCCCTCTCTGCCTGCAGATTTTACTTGAGCTCTATACGCGCGTGCATAAGCAGGAGCGCCACTTCAAGCGCGCTTTCATCCTGGGCGGACTCTATGGCCTCGTCGAGTGCACAGCGCCACGAATTCTGCTGGCTGTGGCACGTGTGGTGCTGGCGGCAAGTGATCCTTGATTCCATTGCTATTGATAGATCAAAATTAATGAGAATCTCTTGAAATTGTTTCTGTGCTTTGTAGTTACGCGTGACGGGCAGCAACTTGACGGGCGCCTGCAAGTTGATCTTTAAGGTGGCGCGCCACGAGCAGCACGACGGCCTGTTCCATGAGAACGATGTGCTGGAGCTGCTGATCGATGGTTTGGGCCATGCATCACCGCTGGACGAGCCGGAGGCCTGCATTTATGCCTATGGCTGCATACGATTTCTCACCGCCAGCAATGCACAGGAGCGCGACGATGCGCTCAATCGCAATTGGGCCGCTGGCTTGGAGGAGCTAACGTCGCCGCCGCCGGCACCAACGCATGCCGCCACAATAGCAGCGGCCACCGCATTGATGGCCTCAACTGCGCCCGACACGCGCAAGCTCAATGGCCAACAGACGCTGGTCTCTCGCCTGGCGCGTCATGGCGCCGTGGAGCTAATGATTTTGCATCTACAAATGCTGAACGAGGCAGGCGCCACACGTCGTCTCAGCGGTCCGCCGCTGCACACGCTCTATCAGCTGTCGGCAGCGCTGCGCGCTCTCGCCGATGTGGCCCAGCAGCAGCAACGACTCCAGCTGCAGCTCCAGCTGGCCTGTCCGCATTTAATACGCGCCGCCGAGATCTCCATGGGCGAGCTGGAGGTGCAAGCGAATGTGGTGCGCACACTGAGGTAAGCACAAAGTCTGGCCTTAGCCTTACACTTGCCACTCCAATTGATGTTCTCCTCTAGCGTCCTGTCCGAGGATCTGGACTGCTGCGAGACGCTGCACAATTATGCAGCTCGAATTGGTCTGCTACTCGGTCCCTACTCCAAGGGCGGCCACTGCAGCGAGCGCCTGCTGGCCGTGCTCAGCCGCCTGGGCTATATGTTGGGCAACATCTTGGCCAAGCACGAAACGGCACGCGTCCAGGTCTGTGTCCACATCTCCATCTGTGTCCATCTCCATTGATATATTCCTTTGCAGTACTATCACAACGACGTGGCCATGGAGTATCTGCTGCTGGTGCTGCAACAGCTCAGCGAGCGACCGCTGGCCAGTGAGCCGCTGCTGGATGCCCAAATCAAGCTGATCCGCGTCGTGGCCAATATGAGCGTCAATGCGGATGTTGGCGCCGGCCTGGGCAATGTGCATGCTCTGGGCGCTGTGCTTTTCCGGCTGCTGCAGAAGGCAACCGTTGCCCTGGATGCCACAGCAACGGAGGCCGCACAGCCTGCCGAGCTGCTGGAGCTGCTGCATGCCACGCTGGGCGCCCTGCACAATCTATGTTTCTATCAGGACAACCAGACGACGACTTCAACTCCAACTTCAACGGCAACTGCAACTGCAACGGCAACTGCAACTCCGGCGCCCGGTTCGCTGCAAAGTCTCATTGCGGAGCTGTCGACCGCCTTGGCAGCTACTCTGAAGCGCTGCCAGTCGCAGTATGTGCCCACCAAGGTGGAGCTGGCCCGTGTCCTGGGCAATCTGACACGCAACGAGCTGGCGCGTCGCTGCTTCTGTGCCGCCGGCGGTTTGCCGCTGATCGTGCAGCAGCTGACGCGGCAGGCGAATGGCCGGGACTATGAGCTGCGCACCTGCGCCATTGGAGTGCTGGTCAATCTGCTGGGCGATGGCGAGCAGCGTGCTCCGTTTTTGCAGTTGCGCGGTGCCGAGCTGCTGGCGCTGCTGCTGCGCGGCGCCCTGGAGCAGGAGGATTGGTTTCTGGCCAACATCGTGTGCCAGGCCATGTGGAATCTATTGATCGATGCCCAATGCGCCACTGCGCTGTGCCGCAGTGGCAGCATTCTCGACGAGGTCAGCGATCTGTTGGCGGACTATTTGGATGAGGAGCGTTTGGCAACGGGCGACGAGGCCAACGACGATGAGCCGGAACAGGGGCCTGGCAAGGAGCGTCAGCCGGATCCGGGCATAGAATTGGAACCGGATGCGGCTCCAGATGCCTTGTGGGAGGATTTTGCGCTGGTTGCCACCGATTTGTTGGAGCGAATTCAAAACAATTTCGATAAACAGCAACGGCAGGCGACGCACATCGATAACGATGACAATGACAACGATAACGACGATGTCTTCATCGATAAAATGTAAAACATTTACTCAAAATAACAAATATACAAATATATAACGATATCGATAAATATCGATTTGGAATTGTTAATAACTTATATAAAGAAAGCAAGAAGATCGCAATACAAATATCGATAAACACAGACTTGGAACTGGCAATAACTATCAACAAGACTAATCGATAGGTAGCTGCTGGAATATAACAAATATCCATTGACTATCGATGCTAATCGATTAATCGAACACTGAATACAATTACTATATAATATTTAAATTTTTATATGTGAAAATTAGTTAATTCTTAGTTATTCGATAAATATCGATATTGGAATAACGATTATTGAATAACGCGACCAAATTGACTATCGATGCTAATCGATTAATCGAACACTAAATACAATTACTATATAATATTTACATTTTTATATGCGAAAATTAGTTAATTCTTAGTTAATGAGGACTATTCGATGAATATTGATATTGTAATAACGATTATTAATTTCATTGATAATTAAATTTCATTAAATTTACCATTTGAAATTCTATATCGAGGCATAAGAAGAAATATAATACTGGCTTAGTATGAAAATAAGCCCATTTCGATAAGCGCAATATACCGGGAAATAAATTGCATATGTTTTACTCATTTACCGTTAATCGACATAGAGTTTTACACAAGTTTTCCAAAGCATACGAAATCGATCTGCGTCAAAAGGTGTTCTGCACATGCGCGCCCCCTGCCGGCTAGCCGAGCAACTTACACACATGTACATATTTAAACGATGACAACATCAGCACGCACACGCACACACACACACACACGCACACAGAGGCCGACTTAAAGCAAGTCTTCGTTCATTGGGCAATGCAAATTCCAATTGGATTGTCAACAGTCGAAATGGAGTCGAACTATTGATAGCTGGGCTTATGGCTTTCCAAGTGTGTGTGTGTGTGTGTGTGTGTGTGTTTGTATGTGTGTGTGTGTGTTTGTATGTGTGTGTGTGTGCCTTGCCTATTAGACATAACAAAAATTGATAAAGCAAAAGGTGCGCGCTGTCGACTGCGCAGCCGGCGACGCTGCCCTCGATTTTGCTGCTTTATGAATCATTCACTAGTTCGCACACTCACACACACACGCATACACTGTATATTAGCATTGTTGTTTTTTTTAGCATTTAGTTTGTGTTTATGCCACAAATCTATTAAAAAATTTGGCACAAGAGAAAATTGCCAAAATACAAACATATATAATGCGCATGTGCGTGCAGGTGTGTGTGTATGTCTGTGTGTGTGTGTGTGTGTGTGTGTGCGTGTGTGTGTGTGAGCCAAACGTGG
Organism: Drosophila leonis; assembly: GCA_035045365.1. Taxonomy (NCBI): domain Eukaryota; kingdom Metazoa; phylum Arthropoda; class Insecta; order Diptera; family Drosophilidae; genus Drosophila; species Drosophila leonis. Next base: position 893,987 of record JAWNPC010000306.1, on the reverse strand, counting down.
TTTGAGGTTAGGCGAATCAACGTACAAAATGACAACATGCAAAAAATCAGCTGCTTTTTTTAGTTTTGTGCCCTGCCAGCCCACCACACCAAGTGTTGTGGGTGTGGCAGGTGGCAATTGCAGCCGGCTCACACACACACACACACACACGAGATAGCAGTTGCCAAAAAAAAAAAAAATTATTGCAAACGTCAGCTAAAGAAAGTAAAAAAAAAATAAATAAAAATTTAAAAAAAAATACATAAATAAAACATGAAAAAAAAATTAAATAAAAAACTAATAATATACAAAAAAACCAAACAAAATAATATAAAATAATAAAAAAAAAATAGATAGCCAATAGCAGCTGTTTTGCACAGAGCAATTTGTTCGTCATATGTTAAATGTATGAATCCACACACACACACATAGTCAAACACACACACACACACACAGACAGCTGCTTATTCAGCTCAACTCACCAGAGATTCTCCTTGTCGGCGGCGGCATCCTTCTTCTTCGTCGTGAAGGATGATGTCAGCGCATTGCTGCCCGTCATCGTTTGCGTGACGCTGTCCAATGCCATTGCAGTTGCGCTCCTGGCGACCTCTTGGCCTCTCGATGATGATGATGATGATGGTTGTTGTTGTTGTTCGTTCCGTGGGTGAATCAAGTGGGCAGCTGCTGCAGGATGCACGAAAAACGTTAGACCAGCACACACACACACACAAAAGCAATAACAACAAAAACAATTGAACTTGAAAGACAACGGACAACGGACAACGGCCAGCAGCCAGCGTACAGCGTACAGCGTACAGCGACTGCAGTCTGTTTTAGAAACGCCTACGCCAGCAGCGACGCTTCCGCTACTCCGTTTTGTTTGCGTTTATGGTTACGTTACAGCAGAGCAGCAGCAGCAGCCGCAGCAGCTGCGACGTCGACGTCGACTTCGCGATTTGACTGAATGACAAACGCGCAGATTATGTCTATTTAAATATTTGATTGTTGCAGCCGCTGCTAATGCTGCTGCTGCTGCTGCTGCTGCTGCTGTTGCTGTTGCTGCTGCTGCTGGCGCCGTCTGGCTGGCTGACTGGCTGACTGACTGACTGACTGTCTGGCCGTCTTTCCGTCTCTATGAACAATTTGCAAAATTTCTTTACGTTGCTTTGTTGTTTTTTTTTCTTTTTGCTCTTTTTTTTCTACGTACTGCAGCTTTTACTCGAGTTATTTTTGTGCACTCCGTTAGTAAATGTGATCCGTGGCACTAAATTTGTTGTTTAGCGTCCGAATTGCTGCATCTGACGTTCGTTACTTTGTTTTCAGTTTTTATTGAATTAAAAATAACAACAACAAAATATACGCCCGATATTCAGATGATGAATTTTTCGCTGAAATAATACAACGAAACTAGGCACAGTGTGTACACACAGCGCTATAACAAAAAAAAAAAAAAAAAAAGTAAGAGAAAAGACTGATTTCTAGTGTTGAGCAACTGGGGTCTGGCAACGCCAAAAGCACTGTTGCATTTGCTAAACGACTTATTTGCTGCAGTGTGGCAACCCTATAGATTTCGTTCAGCAACCAACAACAACAAATAGAAAACAGTAACTTACTCTCACTATTTTGAACGCCTTGAACGCAATTGGATTTACTCTCGTTAAGCTTACAAACAAACAAAAATTAAATATAATGCAATCGTCTGTGTTCATGCTAACTGTGATATTTGCTCTAATCGCTAGCAATGCTGTACAAATCAACGGTAAGTTCTCTGATCCAATGGCAAGTTTGCTATCAAAGTCTTTTGTTCAACGCGCATACGCATACATACATGCATATACGCGTAACGTAACTGTAATAGTAACGTTAACTGCGCATGTGTGTGTGCGCGGGTGCGTAATGCACTCAAAAACCCACTAACTGAACTGTCTATCTGTCTCTTTCGCACGCTTTGTGGACAGCTCTGCTGCGCCGCTGCTATCATTGTCGGTCCCGTGGCGAGCTGGGCAGCTGCAAGGATCCATTTACGTTTAATGCCACCGACGTGGACAACGAGCCCGGCCTCTCGGCCATACCCTGCGCCAGCGGCTGGTGCGGCAAGGTGATCGAGGGCGGCGGACCCTATGCCATAGATGGTATTCAAAATCTTGGAATGAATATAAAATGTATATTTGTTATATTTCTGAAATCCTCCTCTTCCAGACTACGATCTGGCCATACAGCGCATGTGCGTGCAGCGTGGACCCGACGACAACATGGATCGCTGTGCGGACACAATCTACAACTACAAGAAGGTTTACATGTGCTTCTGTCAAGGAGATCTCTGCAATGGCTCCCAAGGTCGTTGGCAGCATCATCATCATCTGCTGCTGCTGCTGCTGCTCCCGCTCTCTATTAGTAACAAAATATTTATGTATTTGTAATAACTATAGAATTGTAATTGTTAACAAAGTTTGGTAATAAATATTTATCAGTCGCTTGCGTCCAATATGTCGTCGACATTGCAGCGTGTGCAGGAGGGGCACAGGCGGTGTGGCTTCACGCGGCCATGGTCGGCATGGCACTCCTGATGGAACTGCTGGCCGCAGCGGGTGCACGGATATTCGACGCCCTCGCACTGATAGCATTCGTTGCAGCGCAGGGTCGACAGGGAGAGGCGCGAGAGTTCACAGCGTGGCGGCAAGTCCATGAGCCAGCGTATCATATTGTGTAGCGGCTCCTCGTGCGGCTGACGCAATGCATCCCTTTGCTCTCTGGCCAGCGTCCGCTCCATACGATCCTGGACTTGGGCAATACGCTACAGAGACAGGCCGGCTATTCGGAATACAGTATCCAAATTAGGCAATCTACTCACGCTTTGCTGTATGCCATACGGACTGCACTTCTCCTCGCGCAACTTGCGTCGTCTATCCTTCGAGCTGGGGGAGCAGCTGCTGTTGCTGTTGCTGTTGCTTTGTGTGTCCGATGCGCTTGTTAGTTTAGTGAGGCCCAGATGGGCCATGAACAGTTCCTTGGCCATGGGCTCCGACAGGTCACTAAGCGTCTCTTGCATTGATTCGAAATTGGGCAACATTTCCAGCCGCTCATCGTGCTCCTTGTCCATTGTGGAGTTTTCGTTCAAATTTTGGCTCATGATCAATGGGCACGTCGACACTGGGAGCTTGTGCTTTTGGCAATGAGAAGGGCTGCTTCGACTTTCAAGCAGACTTCAATGAACAAATTAAACAAACCTGCGTCGATTAAAATGACCTAATCAAATTAATTCTGAGTTCTCGTTTCAACGGAACATTGAAATTTTAGCGGGTCTGGCTTGCCAGCGTTGCCAGCCCATTAAAAATGCATGCGCTTTGTCTTTTTACAGGTGGCCACTTCTATACTTTGTTCTCTACTTCTTTGTGGTGGTTAATTATACTACTGATGCATACTCCAGTTTGCTGGCAGCAATTTAAATTAAAAATTTAGTTACGGCGATTCGATCACAAGCTTACTCATTGAAATAATGTATACATTTTGAAATGAAGTCGCCTACTAGTTTTAGCTGTCAATTATTCCAAATCAGTACTTTTTAGATTACTTAACCATAAATACTCGAGAGCATTAAAAATGCTATTTAAAGTTGATTCAAATTACTATAAGCTAATGGAACTAATTGCATTTTGAAATATATTATTTCAATTTAACGAGCATACATTTCGTTCGATATTTCAATGTTGAAAGTATCGATTGAAAACGTGTTTCGTTAAGTTCTTAATCAGCCGATAGGAGGGAATTTGCTCCTTGCCATCCTTGTTCGATTCAATGTGTACATATTAATTAACCGTTAACAGTTACTCGATTGCAAGCAAAGAAATTCTGTATTTTTCTTGTTTGTTTATTAAATAAGACAACATAGTTTTGTAGATACATGTTCGCATGTATGCACATAAATCCCATTTTCACATTTTCTGGGCATATATGTAATATGTAATTCAAACAAAATACAGATTTACGCTATTCATATGTAATTTTGGTTATACAAAAAAATAAGAATTGTAATTAAACAAGATAAAAGCAAAAAAAAAAAGATATATATATATATAGATATTATATATATATATATATATACAATGTACAAACATTATAGGATTCAACGGTCATGATACACTGTACAACAAAAGGCCAGAATGCTCACAGTGGAGCGAAAACAACAAATCTTAGCACTAGGACGTAGCAACCCCCTTGCCCTTGCCCGCCGCGCTGCAATCACGCCAGCACTGCGGACAACGCTGGCTCAACTGCGTCTTTCCTTTGGCATCCTCATGACAATCCAGATGATAAACCCCATGACAACTCTGACAGCTCTGCAGATTCTCTGCCAACAAAAGTGAATATCAAAATTGATAGAGATCAGTCCTATGTGACTTCATAGTCCTTACCACCACGTTTCTTGCACTCCTTGCACTTCTGTTTGCCCACATCCGGCTGACTGTTGGCCACTGCATCCTCCAGCTTTTCGGGCGTTTTACTTTTGCTCTTGCGCGTGGCGGCCGCTGCTTTTTGCGCCTTTTTGGCCTGCAGCCGCTTATCCTTGGGCGACAGCAGAAACTCCGGCTTATCCTTGAGCTTCTTCTGGCGCACCGTATCGAAGGCGGCCAGCTGCTGGCCATAGTGAAAGACAACGCCGCTGGCATTCTGAACGGTTCGACGTTTGCGCTTCGAGTGGCGCTGGCACAGCTTCTTGACCATCTCGTGCGTATAGAGTCCGAAGAGACCAAGGAAATGCTCCCGCCCGTATTCAGCGGGCAGGACACGTGTCTCGCGCGGCTCATCGCGCCACTGGGCAGCCGAGGCGCACAGACGCTGCTGCTCCAGCTCCAGCTCCTGATTTGAATCATCCGAGGAGCCCGACGAACCCCGCGATGCTCCACCAGCTGCGGCTCCAGTTGCTGCCGCCTGCTGTTGCGGCGCCGACGTCGCTATGGGCGGCGCCACCGCCGCCGCCGGCTTACGTCCAACTCCCTGCGCATTGCGCGTCTTATACTGTTTACTGGACGCCTGCGCCGCTGACTTCTTGTTGGTTGTGGCTGCACCTGTGGCTGCACTTGTAGCTGGAACAGTTGGAACAACTGCAACAGCTGGAACAGCAACCGTTGCTTCTGTCGCCTTGCCCACTTTAGTTTTGGCAGGCACAACGATCGGTGGCTGGGAGCTCTCCGGCAGTTTCTCCACGGCCAGCTCTATGGCATCCTCCTCATCGATGCGGCGCGGCTGCTGTTTGGTCTTGCGTGCGCGACGCAGCGCCTGGCGCAGATTCATGCGACTCTGGGCAACAACCTCGAAGTCAGTGCCGGTCAGCGGCGGCGGCAGCGGCTTGGTAATGGGCGCCAGCGGTGGCGGTGATGTCAGCACACGTTTCAGCGCCTGCTTGGCCTCCGCCCGTGATGTGCGCTGTTTGGCCGCAACCAGCTGCGGCGGTGGCGGAGGTGGCGGCGGCGGCGTCGACAATGATCTCTCAGACTGTGCCTCAGGTGCATGGGAGTGGCGCGGTATGAGCAGCGAACGATGATCCTCAGTTTTGAACAGCGTTGGCGACAGCGGCTGCTCCATCTGGCTCTCCGTTGGCGATGGCAATGGCGATGACTTCATCATGCTTTCGCCCAACTCGTCCTTCGCATCCAGCAGCTTCACTTCGCACGCCTTGTCGATAGTTGCGCCCTTGGCGCTGTCAGTGCTTGTGGCAGTGGCAGTGGCTGTGGCCGTGGACGTGGACGTGGCTGTGGCAGTTAGCGCATTCACTAGCAACAGCGGCACAGTGTCGTCCAGTTCGCTGAGCTTGAGCGGCTCAATGGCACCGTCGTCGTCCTGTGAGATTAGGAAATGCTTGCGTATGAGCATCTCTTCGCTGTCGCGACTCAGCACAGATTGCGGACAGATTTTATAGTTGGCATCGCCAATGAAAGGCACTATCAGGCTGGAGATATACTCGCTGCCCATCTCAGGTAAAATTCGTATATTGTTCTCCTCCAGCTTCTTGTAGAAGGTGTCCAGTTGATGGTCCAGGCGCAGCATTAGCCATTGCTGCTCAGCATTTATCTCATACACCTCCGCTTCCAGTTCGTCCAGGATGCGCCGCATCTGCACCGGATCCTGCAAAATGCGTTACAAATTATTGGACGGAATCATCAATGCCAATCAATGGCCCAATGCACACATGACTAAGTGCCATAAAAAAAAAAACAACAACAACAACAACAGAGAGAAAAAACAGAGTTGAACGTCGCGTCGTGCTGTCAGCGTCGCACGTGCCTCAAATTCTTGTTTCACGACAAATAAATTAATAGAAAAAAAAAGAATAATTCGAGTTGCGCAAATAAAAAAAAATTGTATATAAAAAAAAAATTGTATTTAAAAAAAAAAATTAATTTATCTTAAATTTTATAAAAATAAAAAGTTTTATTTAAATAAAAAAAAATTAAATATAAATATAAAAAGTTGTATTTAAATAATAAAAAATTATATATAAATAAAAAAAATTGTTTTTAAATAAACAATAAAAATAGGAGCTGTCACTGAAAATATTAGATACAGGGTATCAAGCCTTGGTATACATACATATATGTACATACATACATATTCTTGATTTACATACATACATATGTACATACACACATACATATATATACCCCACACACATATATATATATATATACATTCCGTTGCGCACTTTAAGCGGCGGCAGCTTTCTGCTGCTGCTTCTTTCTACTCCGCTTTGTGCATAATTTTTCTTGGAAAACTTTGTTTACTTAGCGATCAGCAACTATGCGCAAATATCGGGGATATACACGCTCTACACTTTTCGATATGCAACAATTAAAATAAAATGAAATTATAACTCTCTCTAAATACATACATACATACATACATACACACATATATATATGTATGTATATATATATATGTTTGCATATTAACCTATCTAAATAATAATTATGGCAATGCTCTTGACACGCGCCCATCTCTAATCGAGTGAAACGGTGCATTGTAAAATTGTAAATGAATTAAGAAAGCAGCATTAACTAGCAACAGCAGCATTTGGGTTACGGGGGCTACTTGGACAAGTGCGATGTGTGGACTAATTAGAGGTGGCAACACTGCCTCTGTCTCTCTATGCGATACCTTTTATTGTTTTCCATTGCACATTATTTATGATGTGACTCCAAACAAAGAAAATATACATACATATATGTATGTACATACATATATACATATAAATCATACATACATATATATAAATAATATATATATATGTGGTGTGCGTAATGCAGGACTGTTATGGAATTGGGAAACTTACCGCATCGGCCTGCTCCTTGAACACATCGGACACCAGCTGCAATTCAATGGAGATGGGCATTGATGATATGGAAAGAGAACAGAACAAAAGTGTGGAAGTTAGCCAACGGTCGCGCACACACAGGTTGCGCTTTACATATTCATTGTGTTTTTCTTTTCTTTTCATTGCTTTAACTTTTTTCGTGATTTTAGATTTCTGCTGTTACTCACCCCGTGCACTTTGAGAAAGTCGCGCATTGCACGCTGGCAGTAGATAATGTCGTTCTTAAGCTCCAACGGCAGCACATCGAAGTATTCAATGTAGGACTTGAACACTGAGATGTCCTCGGCGACGTTGTCAGTGCTATTGGCGCTCATCTTGGCAGAGCCTCGGTGCCGAAACGAACTTGATCGAGATTCGCTATTTGGTATGCACGTTAGGAATATACATATATGTACATATGTATGTATTATGGTTTTTTTCTGCTATTTTTTGGTTTTTTATTTCTCCGCTTTTTTTCCCCCAGTTTTTAAGCAGCGTGAACGGAGCGATTTCAAAATTCGCGACCTGCTCACAATTCAGTCGGCGCAGGCAGCAACAACAAGGCGACAAAGCAACAACAGGCAGCAGGAAGCTGCAAAATATACCAATTAATTCGCAAGTGAACATATCGATATATCGATAGATATATAAATATTTCATATTTGTAAATTGCGATCTGGCAGCCTTGTGGCTGTGACTATCGTGGCATCGATACTTTCGCATTTGTCTCTTGGACTCTGTTTCGTGTTTCGGGCCAAAGCCAAACATTATCATTTTCATTTTCCTCATCAATAAATAAAAATAGCAACTAAATAGAGCAAAATTAACAGTACACAATAGTTGCTTGCACTGTACACAATACCAAAAAAATACAAAAATTAAATCAATTTAAATAAAAAAGTGTAAAGTGCAGTTAAGATTACAAGCAACCAATTATCAACGTTAACAAAAAAAAAAAAAATAAAAACTCCCACAATGTGTAAGTGCAATATGAGTGAACTATGAAAACTACAATAATTTGTAAAAAAAAAATACAACAAAAAAAACATTATAAAATAATTGCCTACAGCAACAGCAGCAGCAGTGCAAGAAATAGCGAGAGACCAAGAAAAATGTTGCTGTCGTTGTAGTTGCTTTTGGTTCTGGTGCAGGCAACGGCATCGCTCAACAATTCCGTTCCCCCCGTTTCGCTTTGTGCGGAAGCGAGCACGAAACAGCTTGCTGACGCCCCAATACGGCAGCAACGACAACGAAAGTAAAATTTCACCCAAATTTGTTTGTTTTTGCTGGTTTGCTCTTTGCCTTTGTTCCCCCTACCCCTCCCCCTCACACACACGCACACACAGTCGCACACCACTTGACGCACTCTTACAAAAGCTGAGCGAAAACAAGTTTTTGCTTTTGCTGCTGACTGCTGCTTATTTTTTTTTTATTTTTAACCCTTTCTGTTGGTTTGTTTAGATTTATGCCGTCAGCAGCAAGCAGCTAGCAGCATGCCGGCTTGCGCGAAAGTTTAAAACGGCATTTTGCCCTCCTTCGGCTGCCTTCAGTTCCCTAACAGCTGTACGTGTCTCTCTCTCCCTCTCTCTCTCTCTGTGTGTGTGTGCCGTTAAACTGGTTTAATTGCACTCTGCATCATCGCTTCATCCGTAGCTGCGGTTAACGCTGTTGCTCAACTCTTCTCAGTCCAGATAAAAACAGTTTTTCAAATATTTCTGCAATTAAGTCTTATACGATTATTACCCAGGTACCCATATATGTACATATGTATGTATGCATGTATGCATGTGTTGTTCTTATCAGAAGTCACAACAGATTGCCTTTGCACACTATTTACTCTATTTGCTTTACAGTATTTCCAGTCTGTTTTCATTTTTTGCTCGCACACACACACACAGATACACATATGCACCCGCAACGGTACTTAGATGAAAGTATATGGCATTAGCTACGGTATGGGGGAGCAATATTTTGCGCAGCTTTTCTTACAACAAAAAAGTGTACACTCATTGTACAATATGCACTTGCACACACGCACACGCACACACACACGCAGAGTAATAAAGTCATAGTTAATGAGCTCCAGCAGCTGGCACTGCGCGTAATTCAATTTTGACTTATGCGCAGCACGCAACTGCTTTGTTTAGGCGACCACGCCCACCAGACCCCCGTTGCCACAGTGCACAAAAGAATGCATCGCTGTTGCCGATCGCTTTTTTTCTAATTTACACACACAAACGTATATACAGCTGTGTGTGTGTGTGCATGTACGTGTGTAGCTGTGTTGCATAAGTACGTGCGTTGAAATGATCTACCAAAAAAAAAAAAAGCATGAATGATAAACACAATATTGATAACATATCGATGAATCGAATATTGATATATAATAATTAAAAGCACGACATTTTCGTAAGCGATATTTTGAATAAAATTGGGCATGAATTTATTTGTATATTGATTTTTGAACTTAATCAATATTATTATAAACTTTCTCTTATAAGAATGAAAAATTTAGAAAGCAATCGCATGGAATGGCCAAGTTTAATTATAAAGATGAACATAAATTAATGAGCAAATAAAATCACTTTCCTTGAGGGATCTTCTGAAGAACTGGCATATTTCATTTTGCATATTCAACACAAACAAAAATGAACTAAATTGATTGTAATTTGTTTGCAATGTGTATTGAAATAAATAAAAATAAATACACTGCTAAAAATCAAAAATAAAAAAATTTAAGTTAAATATTTAGCATGTCAATATAAAATACAAATATTTGCATTCAGCTTCAAAATTAAGGGAATAGCACTGATGTGCCGAAAAAGGTTATCGAACGATTGATTATGTTTGCATCGATAGACTTTTAATAGTATAAATATTTGGATTTGTGTGGTTTTAGTTTTGTTTTCAATCAAAAAAAAAAAAAAAATAGCTAGCTGTGATAAGTTGGACATACAGATCCTAGAAATATGTACAAGCGTATGTATTTCACTTGCCTCCCATAGTAATTGTTAAATATGTGACAGAAGTTTTTTTTTATTATTTGTTGTCGTATTAGAGTATAACAAATTTGTGGTGTATCGGCTTGCACGCGCAATGAAGCTCTCGCAGGTGGCAAACGCAACTGCAAATGCAAATGCATCACAAAATATAGAAACAGTTGGATTGTTTTCCACAAGCACTACCACTCGTCCCGATATACTTGCAGCTAACGATATCATCCAGGGTGGCGGCAATGGCAGCAACAACAACACCACCGACGGCAAGCTGTTTGGGGCAAAGGATGCGAATCAGAGTGCCATCACACCGGATCTGTTGAGCAAGTGGCGCGAGAACTTCTACAGCGAACCCAAGAATCTGCTGGCCCAGAATGTGTGCTCCCGCGTGGATCCGTTCGATGTGTGCCTGTCCCGCAAGACGCTCGAGACGACCAACCATGTGTTCAACTATAAGGTGGAAACGGAGGGCAAGCCGGTTACCAATCAGCGCAGCTCCGGTCGCTGCTGGCTATTTGCAGCACTCAATTGCATACGCCTGCCCTTCATGAAGAACTACAATCTGGATGAGTTTGAGTTCTCGCAGGCGTTCCTCTTCTACTGGGACAAGATCGAGCGTTGCAACTACTTTCTCAATAACATCGTGAAGACGGCGAAGCGCGGCGAGAAAGTCGATGGGCGTCTCGTCTCGTTCCTGTTGCTCGATCCAACCTCGGATGGCGGCCAGTGGCATATGCTGGTCAATCTGATAACCAAACATGGTCTGATGCCAAAGAAATGCTTTCCGGAGAGCTTTAGCTGTGAGTCCAGCATACGCATGAATGCCATACTGAAGAGCAAGGTAAGCCACATCAAATAAAAACAAAGAGAAATTAAAATCCTTGCCCATCTGTGATTGCAGCTGCGCGAATATGCGAGGCATTTGCGCGCTCTGCTGGAAAAGCAGCCCAGCGATGAGGAGATCGCCTGCAAGATTCAGGAGCAAATGTCGGAGATCTATAAAGTGGTTGGCATCTGCCTGGGCATACCCGCCGAGACGTTCACCTGGGAGTACTACGATAAGTCGAAGAACTATCAATCCATTGGACCCATCAGTTCGCTGGAGTTCTACGAGCGCTATGTGAAGCCGCATTTCAATGTGGAGGACAAGGTGTGCCTGGTCACCGATCCGCGGCCAACTAGCAGCTACGATCAAGTCTATACGGTCGATTGCCTGGGCAATGTTGTCGGTGGCGGTCCGGTGCTCTACAACAATCAAAATGTCGATCTCCTATTGGCCATGGTAACGAAATCGCTGAGAGCGGGCGAAGCTGTTTGGTTTGGTTGCGAGGTTAGCAAGCGTTTCGCCTCCAAGCAGGGCATCGAGGATGTTGATGTGTAAGTGGTAGACTTATATATACAATAGATATAGATATAGTCTATATGCATTGTCATCAACTCTATATCTTTCTCTTTCATATCTGTGCCGTTGCGCCTTTGCCGTCTTTGTCGCTTCGATGGGTGCAGCCACGATTTTAAGCTGGTCTTTGACATTGACATACAAACAACATTCTCCAAGGCGGATCGTCTCATCTATGGTGAATCAGCCATGACCCATGCCATGGTATTCACAGCCGTCTCTGTGGATGTAAGTGCCATGAATTGCCCTGTTGTGTGTAATTAATTATTGTGGATTCTGTTGTTGCAGAAAAATGGCGTTGCTCAGAAGCTGCGCGTGGAGAACTCCTGGGGCGAGGATCGTGGCGAGAAGGGTTATCTGGTCATGTGCGCCGATTGGTTCAGGGAGTTTGGCTTTGAGGTGGTCGTCGATAAGAAATATGTGCCTGATGATGTGATGCGCGTTTTCGATATGGATCCCATTGTGCTGCCCGCTTGGGATCCCATGGGCACATTGGCGCAATAGAGAGAGGGACAAGAAACGGAAGCGGAAACGGAAACGGAAATAACAATAACAATAACAACCAGTTGGCACTGCAAGCAATATCCACACACAAACATTAAATTCTATGTTCAGTTACGGCGATAATCTAACTTAAAACTTTAGCCACATTTCTATATATATCTATATATATATATTTTTTATTTTTTTTATTATTATCTATATATGTGTATGTGTATAGCACATGCATATAAGCTTCTCTCGGCTGATATTCATTTAGTGGCTCACATTAGAACAAACTTATATACAAAACAAATGCAAACACACACACACCCACACCCACACCCACACCCACACACCTACACACATGTGACGTCAATTGTTTTTGGTAGCATATATAATCCTAGCACCACGCGCATAGAACAAACAAAAAACTGTGTAGTTTGTAAGTAAAGAATGGAGAGATGTTTTCAAAATGGATGGTGGGAAGAAGAGAAGAGGAGAAAAGTTGAGCGTGAATTGGTTTGGTGTCGGCCGGCCAGGCGCAGTTGAAATGTTAAAACGCATTTTATACGTACATATATATACATACATACATACATACAAATAAAGAATTATATACATATGTATATAAATATATATACATATACAAATAAATACACAACACACAAAAATATATTTATATTTATATATATATATATATTATAGAATATGTAAATAGTATATTTTGTATCTTAACAACTAACAGTAAACCATGCTTTCATTTTATGCTTAGCCTTTGAACAATCTCTTGAAGAATTACGCCCCTAGACCCTTTGCAGCTAATCGCCGCCTCTTGCGCTCCTCGTACTCATACCGCAATCGCAGCCAAATGCCCAAGCACATGCGCACCAGGCGATGATCGTGCTCCTCGTGCTGTTTGGCAAACTGATATTGGGCGCGAATCATTTGCTTGGCCTGGCGCAGTTGGCCACGCTGGATTAGCGAAATGCTGTAGTAGAGTTTGCAGCGCGCCTGCAAAAATGGATCGCCCACACGCAGACCAATCGTTAGCTGCTGCAGCGATATTTTTCCCGCCGTCTGAGCCTGTTTGTAATTTGCATAATTTGATTATCGATTAATTTGCTGCACGATATGTTGTTGTTGTTGTTGTTATTGTTGTTTTGCACTTACACATCGCTCGAATTGTTCGCCCAGCGCTGAAAAACCGCCACCTAGCGTCGAAAGCCAGGACATTAAGTGCTCCATCTCGATATGCTCCCATATTGTATGCGCCAGCATATCCGCCCACTTATAGTCGATGGTGTCGCGTTCGGGTGGATATAGCGACAGCCATAATAGCTGCACCTGATGCTCTGCCTGGAGTTGTTGGCGTAGCGCCTTTTGCTGAAGTAGCTCGCGCAACCAGTAGTTGCCAGTGATGGCATCCAGCTGCAGTTGCAGCCGGCGAACAGCTTTTTTCTGGCTTTTTTCAATAACGCCAGCAGGTTGGATGGCCTGTCGATTGTAGTAATGGCGGCGTTGCCAATAATCGCAGATGCACACTATCAATGCCATGCTGTGACTGACGTCCTTGTTGCACTTTCAACTAATCCAGTTTCATCTGAACTCATTAGTCGAAGTTAAGCGTTTGCGCATATGCAATCCTCATATTCCAATATACATACGCCGCACCACCATCTGATCCCATATGTTTTTTTCGATTATGTGGCAGCGCTGTTGAATTTCCAGTGCGATATATCGATGGGACAAAGTAAATTTTAATCATATTTTGAGCAATACCCTTAATATTTCAATAATAAAAGAATTTATGCATATAATAATCAAAGCCCAAAACTAAATCAGATTCCTTGTCTATAGCTTACTTATATTTCAATTTACATTCGCTAGGAAATTTAATTTTTAATACAACTAATAATGGGTTGTTATTGCAGCGCTTCCACTACTTATCAATAATGAAATTCAAACAGCTTTTGTCTGCCGTTCATTCAAAACCGCAAATTTGATAAGCAATAAAAGTGTAATTTGAGATTTGTGCGCCTTAACTCTTTTAAATGCAATCAATACGGTGCAGCTGCTACAGTCTGTAAATGTTATTAATTAACACTAACTTTTTTTCCCACCTGCCATGCACATGCTACAGCTGCTAATAGACGATTGTTAAGTGATCGAAGGGAGTTAAAAAGTAACGTGCTTAATTATCGAATACTATTACTAACATCTCCCATACCTAACTAACTGCGCCGCCGGCATGACAATTGAGATTGGACGCGCGTTACAACTGCGAATTAGTTTCTTATTCGACTTCAGAGCATACGTGTCAAGTGCGGCGTGACCGATATTGGCTCGATCACATATACATTAATATTACTTTATAGCAAATAATTGTGTCAAAGTTTTAAATAATCAATATGAAGTTCTATTTGCTGATCATCGCTGCAGTCGCCTTTTTGGCTTATGTCAATTGTGGTAAAGGCGGCTTAAATTATCCTTTTTCTACTATTTTTTTTTTTGATATAAATTTATTTATATGTATATAAATGTATTTATTAATAAGTGGAAGTGTCTTATGTAAGCTTTGGTGCCTACGTTTTTTTTTTGTTTTTTTTATTATATTATATTCTATCTTATCCATATTTGAGCCTTTTGCTTATCGGGGATGGCAAGCTTACGCACCAATATGATGTATGTATGTGTGAAATCAGTTTATGTGCATAGCCGGCAAACACTTCAGTATAGTATATATAGTATATGTATATATATGCAACCGATTTTAGTCATATATATCGTATAAACTGTATGCTTGTACACCTGCTTGGCAACGATCTTATCTACCATTCGTCGCGGCTCATGAATCATTTGCGGCGATTCTTCATATCCCCATTCAGCAAGTGTGTAAAACTGTGTCTCTAAGAAAAGTTTTATATATACATAGTATATACACTGAATTAATGTTCAATATAGAGTGTGTAATACACATACATACACATACATACATATGTACATACCTATATGTATGCGCAGCTTATCTATCGCTCTATCTTTCTTTGGAAACAGAGTAAAGGTTATTTGTACATACGTTCGATTCAGTTATTATATTATATATATGCATACATACAATTTTCAGCGCAGACATTGCATACTTATTTCATATTTGAAGATAAGCCAAATTTCACAGAATTCACATACAAAATACGGTTGAAAATCGATTTACATGCTCTGGCATATTAAGCTTATCTTAATTTACAACAAAAAAAGTATAAAAAATCTCCATCGCTTATCTATTACAAAGAACATACCTTCCTAAATAGCCGTTTATATATATATACACACACCTGATAAGGCCAAAGAAACCAAACGAATTGTGTCATAATTATCAACAACGGCCGTTAATTAGATCACAGTTTATTTGGCTGTATTGGAGTTGCGCACATCTGGCAACGCCGCAGCAAATTGAGAGTTCAAAGTGAATAACAGTTATATATGTTGCCGCCATAATGCCAAAAGTGCCAAACAAATATCGATAAAACCACAACAAATTCAAATTCAAATTCAAATTCAAATTTATTGATTTTTTATATATATATATATTTACATATTTATTTATCCATGTTGTCTTCCTTTATAGAGGCCTGCGTGCAATGCCATTCGAAGTCTGAGGTGCGCTGCGCCACCGATCCATTAAGCATTTTGGCCAAGGATTGCCCCACTAATAATACCCTTTGCTATACACGCGTATTAAGTATGTAGTCAGCGCTGAGTGAATAATGAGTTAGTTAAGTGACACATATAATAACAATTATAGATGGATTCACCATTCGTGGCTGCACCAGCGAACTGGACAACAACACATTGAAAGCATGCAACAATGAGCTGGAGTGTCTCACCTGCTCGGCGAACGAGGGCTGCAACCGTCTGATTTTCCCACAATATCGTCCCAAGTGTCTGCAGTGTTCCGGCAATTCGATCAACTCGAGCTGCGCCATTGAGAATCATGCCTATAGCAAAGTCTGTCCAACTTATCAGCTCGGCGACAAGTGTTTCATTCGCAACAGCGGACGCACAATTGATGGCTCGTTCAAGCGCGGCTGCCTCAGCTCTGCCCAGGCCAGCAAGCAGTGCATCATCGATGGCAATTGCTACACCTGCGAAGGACACGGCTGCAATGCACTGCTTGCCAACGATACGCTCATACCGATAGCACGCGATGGTGCCATCACTGTCATGCTCTCGCTGACTCTGCTGCTAACCTGCGCTCTCTTCAATCTGCTGCTCTAAATGGCATTGGCCGTTGGCAGTTGATTCTACAATTGTATTTCCATTTCCATTTCAATTTCCATAACTTTATGACATTTTGCAAAATAATGTATGTAATGTATGTGGTGTTTTTTTTTTTTGCTTTTTTGAATAAAATAGAATGTTAATACAAAGATCTGGTCGAAATGTTTGGAATCATTTGAACTCTTTGAACTGCAACAACAAAGATTTCCTCTGGCAGCCTCCGCATTAGATATATGTGTGTATTTTGTTGTTTTTATGGGGTGCGATTGATTTGGCTGCTTGTCTAAGGACTGGTTGACACACACACACACACGCACACACAGTAGAACCGGAAGCACAGGCAATGCATAAATTTATCAACGCCTTCACAACAA
The DNA here is from genome assembly GCA_035045365.1 of Drosophila leonis. Taxonomy (NCBI): domain Eukaryota; kingdom Metazoa; phylum Arthropoda; class Insecta; order Diptera; family Drosophilidae; genus Drosophila; species Drosophila leonis. Next base: position 877,130 of record JAWNPC010000306.1, on the reverse strand, counting down.
ACGCAGTCGTTCAATTGACTCACTATGAGACAAAATGCGGAAGCAGTTCTTAAGAGAGCGAAAGAGAAGGAGAGGGGGGAGGGGGTTAGAGAGGGATGGAGAAACGTTACTCCTGAGCCATTCACTTGCTCAGAGGAAATTTAAAAATAAAAAAAATAAAACTAAATTATAAGCTAATGCTAACTTTTTTTTATACAAAAAAAAAAAAAAATTAAATATTTTATTTGATAAATTAAAAATTTGTTGTTATATTTTTTTTGTCTCGACTAGATAATTTTCATGTTTTTAAATTTTAAATAAATATTATATAAATATTATCATACGAGGTATTTTTAGGTATCTTAATTTAGTTTAAGAGTACAGGACTTCAGACCTTTTCTTCTGAAGCATATAGTATTAGGTTGTCAAAAAAGTCTTGCGGTATTTCCGCAAGCTTGTCTTTGCAAGCGCGTAGTTCTAGTTGTATTCGTCGCATCGGTTCACGCTGGAGCTTTTTGGAAAGCTCTTGTTTTTAGTCGTTCGTGAGTTATAGCGTCGCAAACATGGAGCAAAATAAAGAGAAAATACGGCATATTTTACAGTACTACGACGATAAAGGCAAAAATGCATCTCATGCTGCTAATAAAATTTGTGCAGTTTATGGACCCGATACAGTTACCATTTCCACCGCACAACGATGGTTTCAACGTTTTCGTTCTGGTGCAGAGGTGATCGAAGATGCGCCACGGTCCGAAAGGAAAATTCAATAAAAATACCGCAAGACTTTTTTTCCAACCTATTATATAAATTTTAAATGAATTTTCAATAAATTGATTATAATTTGTAATCAATTGTGTTTTCGTGATGTGAGCACTTGCAGTATTTTTCCAAAGAGTAAAAGGAACTGTGACAAAGAGTCAAGGCAGCTGGAATGTCCGTGTCATTTGAGGTTTGCTTGATTTTTGCTGTCATTCTGACAACACATCGGAGCAGATGCTTAGAGTTTTATTTCGTTAAAGAAAACCACCAGACTAAAAGCAAATACACAATTTTCACTTAAAAAAAAATTACATTAAATAGCAAAAGGCAGCGGCATAAATCACGTGGACTGTCCGACAAACTCGATCCAGTTTAGATGCAAATACCATTTGACGTTCGTAAGATGCGCAAGTTGCAGATCCAAGTACTGACCCGCGACGGTCGCAAGAACATCTATGAGACAGATCGTTCGCGCAATGTGGCCGATTTGAAGAAGCGCATCGGACGCACCATGAACGTGCCGATGGCCTTTAGCCGGCTGACATACAAGGGACGCCTGCTGACCAATGACAGCATTTTGGAGGATGAGGGAGTGAAGCGCATGTCCACGTTGGAGCTATTTTGGCAGCCGCTGGTGCTGACAGCCAAGCAGTATCGCGAAAAGGAATTGGAACTGGACAAGCTCGACCAGAAGCAGCGTCATGTCTCACGCATCGCCGAGAACTATGATCAGACCGTTAAGAAGGGCGGCCACGAGCGGACACCCAGCGGACTACGCCGCACACGCGACCATCTGCGTGTGAAGCGTTCGTTGAGCGCCGATGATATGAAGCTATCGACCAACAGTTTCATTCGTCAGCCGGAGCGCAAAATAGACGAAAGCGTCCAGGAGGAGGACTTGATGAGCTCATCATCATCCGAGGTTGACTTTCTGGCCTCCTATTGGTGCTGCGACAAGAGCATTATGAAAAAGAGCCGCAAGTCATTGGAGTCCAATGTGCTCAAATATGAAGATATTGATATTGATATCGACATCGATTTGGATGTCGATGTTGATATTGATGTGGATGTAGATGCTGATGGTGATGGTGATGCCGATGCTGACGCTGATGCCGATGCTAATTATGATGATGATGCCTTAAAACTGGATGCTGACAATGCACTGAAGATGGCCATATCTGGCACTGCGTTTCCAACCGCACACAGTGCCAAGCATGACGATGATCTATCGGATCAGCGCTGCCTGAACTGGAAGCATCAGCCATTCCGTAATGGCCTACGTCTGGCCGCTGGCCGCATGTCTCGCAGCATCATCTCCAATATCAGGAAGAATCAAAAGAATTGCAAGAAATAAAGAAAGCCACGCGGCTAACAGCAACTGGCGCGCAGCTTGGACCAAGAATTAACACATTTAGTTTATCTGTTTTTTGTTATTGTTTTTTTTTTTTCTTTGATATTACCAACAAATCCACATCCACATCCATATACATAAATACAGATCTAGACAGAGAGAGAGAGAGAGGGCCAAATCGAAAACTCAGCTAATGTAGAGCTCATCTTCATATTATTAGCTTTTAGATGTGTGTTGATAGCAAGTGCTCCGAAAAGCCAAAACTAAATTTTTATTACCACTATTAAAAATAGCTACGAACATTCAAATAAGAATTGTCTAAATTGATTAAGTCAAAGAGATTTCTTGTTTATGTTATTCCAGTGAAAATTAAAATAAGCTCAGATTGGATGCATGAATATATATGTGTATATATATTTTATATATATTATATAGTAAAGACTTGCAGCTGCTAAGGGACAGGCTTTGTCCAAGCAGAAATATCAAGCGCGCTCCAATTGGGTTCCAATTGGATTAGGTGTGCTAGCTAGCTCAGAGTGCTATGTGGGAAATACCTTAAATTCTGCACACAGCTGCTGTTTATTATATAGAAACACACTAGCTCACACACACACACACACACACACACACACACACACACACACACACACACACACACACACACACACACACACACACACATTGCACTAGCTTCTGGTAAAGTCTTCCCACAAGGAAGTTCTTCAATAACTCGGCTTCTGCATGTTCATTCTTATTGAAGCCTTTGTAGGTTTATTATGACATCTAAAAGTAAAAGTTTGTTTACGCTAAAACATTGGAATAAAGTAGCCAAACAAACAGAAATTCCTGAAATCTTTGCATTCAAATACTTCATTTGCTAGCTCTAGCTGTTGGCGTCTTGGAGGTTGTGCTTAGAAAAGCAAATCGAAATATCGATTTTTATCGATCATAAGGCGGCTGCATAGTCGGCGAATCTGATTAGTTCAGTGATATTTAAGATTTCAAGTCTCTGGATTTCTTAATAAACGCGCTCGTAGAGACAGTTGAATATGGCTAGACATTTCTTGATAAAAAAGAAGAAAAAGAGAAAAGTTAGATATATATATATATATATATATATATATATATATATATATACTATATACATACATATGTATACAGGGCGGACGGGAGAAAATCCGAGCCCGGGTCGGAAAAATTACGGGCCCTTATGTTTTTTATTATTTTATTTTTTACAAAAAAACGATATAAAAATTGATCGACACTTGGGATTTTCAGGCCCCTCCAAAACCCTGGCCCGGGGGGATTCCCACCGTCTCTCCCCCTCTCTGTGGCCCTGGTCGTGTCAATTGTCAATGCATAATGTATATATATATAGTCGTATCGGTATGATATTATGACTTTATATTCTAATAACAAATTTATAAATTACTTTAACTTACCTACATATATTCTAATGTATTAATATAATAGAAGATAAGGTTTAATTAGTTGACCTGAACTCTAAATTTTTAATAAATGTATTATTCACAAAACACTGCTATATTACGAAGAGTAAAAATAAAAAATAAATAAAAAATAAAAACAAATAAAATATTCTAATAATACTGAAGAGAATCAATCTGACTGCTTGTATTAGTCGAGTAAGTTTGCATTTTTATTATTTTTTTTTTATAAAAAATTTGTATATTTCATTTAACAATCTTTTTGCTACCTTTAGTGGCAACTTAATCTAGTTTTACATACTTATTAGTTGAAAAAACAGTTGATCGGAGAGGATATATGTATACATAGTATTAGCTTAACATATGTATATGGGAAAGGATTTATATTATTTACAATATTTATACATGTTTTATTAAATATTATTGGAGGAGTCTTTTAGGGTGATCCAATGGGTGGCACCTTTTAAGTCTGCTCTTCCTTGGCTTGGCAGTTAGACGTCTGGTCCAAGTTTGCATTTGAGTGACAATTAAACGAGGTACTGTCATTGCGAGAGAGACAACTGTATCTGTTGCTAAACGTAGTCCCAGGCGTTGCTGAGTGAGAGCGAGAGGGCAGCATAAGCCTTGCGCACAGGGTCGTTATGATTTCGATAAGCGTTGGGAATGCGACTAGAAGAAGAGAGGCTGGCGAAAGGAGTAAAAAAATGACTGGGTACAAGCGTGTGGAACGAGACAGAGCGCTTAGTGAATAGAGCAGCTTTGGAAGTAGAAAATTCGTTAGCTCAGCCAATGGGAATTTGTTACTAGGCAGAGCTATAATAACAATGAAAGCTGATCAAATAATTACTGCCTCGACATATATATGTATGTATATGCATATGTATATGTATATGTATATGTATATGTATATGTATATGTATATGTATATGTATATGTATATGTATATGTATATGTATATGTATATGTATATGTATATGTATATGTATATGTATATGTATATGTATATGTATATGTATATGTATATGTATATGTATATGTATATGTATATGTATATGAATATGTATATGTATATGTATATGTACATATATGTAATACATATACTTGCTGGAGTTGGTCACGCCTTCAGCTGCCTGTTTCATATAGTCGCCTAAACGCAGTGTCAATGGGTTTCGGGAATAGAAAGATCCATCTTACTGAATCTTTAGGATATATACTATATATATACATATATATATATATGCATATGATACATATATATATATATATACTTGTAGAATAGTAGCACAAACATGAATATTAACTTAACATAAACTTTCTATATTGAATTGCTGTGCGCGCGCGCTTTTCTATGCGCTTCTCATATGCAAATCTTGGCATTGCCTCAACTTGGCAAATTGATTTGAAATGTTTACAATTCGAGAACTTGGCAGAAATGATGAATAAATTATGGCAATTAAAAGGTAATAGCAACATGCCATAACTCAAAAGAAATGAATGCATTAGTATATATAGTCGTCGTCGTCGTCTGGTATTTATGTATTGTAGATTGGGAGTCTGTTGCGCTGCTGGCTGCTTGCCGCTTGGGTCGAAGGCAAACAAAATGCAAACCACTTAATTGAAAATAATTGTAAACAGGCCGCAGAGAAACAACAGAGCACCGAGAATGTGAATCCTGGACGTAACTGGATGTTAAGATTTATAATGGAATCGCTTGAAAATAACAATGCCATATAAATATAGACAAAGGTAAGCCTTCTCTATATACACCTGTCTGTGTGTGTGTGTGTGTGTGTGTGTAACAAAAATGCAAAGGTAAACAAACGTAAGTGAAGGGGTGAGGGGTGAGGGGTGGGCACAGGTACAGCTAATACAGCCAGATGCTAAGTGGGGCCAATTCTAATGGAAATTTAAGCGTTTTGCAGCAGCGATGGCGGCCTGCATTTACCGTTAATTGAATGAGTGTGGGTGATGAAAAGCAGACACCAACAAAATACAACAAATAAAATGAGAAGCAAAGAAAGCAAGCATAGAATCCACATCCACATCCACATCCATTTGCTGCTGCCTCTGGCAAACAGCCGCAATTGCTTTGATCGGCTCAGCCGCAGCCCGTAGCTGGCCAACACGCTAATGGCTAACAGACGCCATTTTGTGCTGTTTTCTTCTGTTTTTGTTTTGCTTTATGAACCAACATCTATAGCCGCCGGTGCGCGCCGAGTTCGGATCATCTAGGGCCGCTCTTTACGGTTTATTTAGTGTCGAGGTTATGGCGCAATTTGTATTTATGGCTTCGGCTATAGCCACAGCACCACCAGCAGCACCACCACCATGTGGTAACAGTCCAATTAAAAGCATTTTCCAAATGAGGGCCATGTGAAGCCAGTTGTACATCCAATGAGTCAGCACGCCCACTCGCTGCTCAAGAGCTGTTTGGGGAGCATCGGGCTCGACCAGTTAAGAGACGGCGTAGGCGTGGCCTCTCGCGCCGTGAAAGATCACTGAACGTGCGCATTGGGCTAGAGCGAAGCTGAGAGAGAGAGGTAGCAAGTATGGTATATGGAGAATACAGTGTGCACTGGCTATGCGGCACAAGTCTGAACTGTAACTATGGAAAACTGAACTTAAGGACAGACAACATTGTTCGGTTATAGATCTAGATCTAGCTGTCTATATATACTGTAATGATGTGGTTTTAGCGCGTTTTAACTATGAGTTATAAATTTTGTTTTTTAATATATTTATTAAAAAGAATAAATAAATAAAATATTAAAAAAATAATAAAAATATATATATTTTATATAACTATATATATTATACTATATTTTCTTTTTTTAATATTTTTATAAATTTCGTTTCATATGCCTCTCAATTTCTCTCTTGTTGTTTGTCTTTTTCTAGCTTCATTAGCTAACAAATTGCATCTAGTCAGTATTCACTGTAGCTATTGCTTTAGATATATTTATGCCCTACAGCATGTATGTTGAGCATATACATTTCATCATTGTTACATCAAATGTTAAAGCTGTTGGTACTTATCACAGATCGTTGATGTCTGAATACCCTGCACTTTACAGCTGAGCGTATGCATGGCTAAGACTAGCATTTGCATAGTCTTTTGCTGCACAATTTGTCGCTGCACTTTATAGGATATCACTTATAAACAGAGGGTATTCCACATATTTAACAAAGGGTATTTATAATAGGGTATACCATATATCCTATGTAGATATGAGGCCTTTCATATAGGGTATGCCATATATATATGTGCATATATATAGGGTATTTCATATGCAGTATACCATATACGTACCTACAATATATAGAGAGTTTCATATAGAGTATACCACATATGTAACAAAGTGTGTTTCATATAGGGTATACTATATACACTATGCATATATAGGTTATTTCATATAGAGTATACTACATATCTATGAAGACTATTCTATTGTATATAGGGTATACCAAATACATTTGTGCAACGAGTATTTCATAAGGTGAATATCACATATGGCACTAAGGATATTCCATATAGAGTATTTCATGCAGGGTATACCATTTACACTACCTATATATAGGGTATTCCATATAGAGTATACCATATACATATGTGCAAAGAGTATTTCATATAGGGTATACCAGATATGTCACTAAGCGTTTTTCATGTAGGGTATACCATATGTACATAGGATATTTATATAGGGTATACCACATACACTTTGTTCATACAGGGTATTCCATACATATAGATAGTTTCATATAGAGTATGCCACATACATATGTATGCAACAAAGGGTATTTCATATAGGGCATATTTCCTATAGAGTCACTAAGCGTATTTCATGTAGGGTATTTATACAGGGTATACCATATACATACATTATGTATGTACATAGGGTGTTCCATATAGAGTATACCGCATATGTCACTATATATGTACATACACTAGGTACATGTAGGGAATTCCACACATATAGATAGTTTCATATAGGGCATATTATTTACACTACGTATATAAAGGGTATTTCATATAGAGTCACTAAGCGTATTTCATGTAGGGTATACCATATATAGGGTATTTATACAGGATATATCACATATACTATGTACATACATAGGGTATTCACATATGTCACTAAGCGTATTTCATATAGAGTATTTCATGTAGGGTATACCCTATATAAGGTATTCCATATAGGGCATACCATACACACTATGTACATAGGGTATACCATATGCGCACAAAAAGTCTTTCATAGTCTTCAATTTGAAACATATTTTCTGTTGTAGCGCCTCTGCTGTTCGTCAATGCCCGACCAACTCGTTCGTCTGTGATCAACTCGAAGCTCTGCTGCCATTGGCCGATCGATGCGCAGCTACACATAGGCGCATACACAGTTATGTGCGCGCGCGCACACACACACACAGACACAAACACACACAAACACACACACACACACATGGGCAATGCTAAATTTGGATGCTGATGCGACTGTTGAACGTCTCGAGTGGCGCAGCGATTGGTGAGCAGTGCCGTTGTCAGCCTGTATGATCCCAGCATCCATTGGACGGGCGAACGATGCGTCTGGCTCATTCCGCGGCCAAACTCTTGACAATACGGATGCGAGCGCGTGTGCAGCAGCAGCAGCAACGGCAACGGCAACGGCAAATTTTCATTTCATTGAGTTCGAGTCAAGTGTGCGCAGACGGCGGGCAGCGCGGCATTGCGGTTCAACGGTTCACGGAACACGGATAACGGTTCGACAGCAAATCAGTTCGCACTTAGCCGGAAGGTGGCAATTGAGACACCTTTCAGCGCTTTAAATTCGCAATACAACAACAATAACAAGAAGAAAAAAAAGACAACGAGAAAGAAGAAGAAGAAGAAGAATCAAACGATCGGCCGAGTATATCATTCAATCAATCGTTCGCTCAATCAATTTGTTCGGTGTCAGGCGGCGGCGGCTAGAGAAATTGGCAGTCAACGCGTTCGGACCATAAAACGCCAAACTCTAAAAAAAAACGCGATTCGAACAAATTCTTGGGAAAATCGGTGAAAATATTTGAAAATTGCGTCGAGGTGTTGAAGCGATTGCAATTTTTTCCCCACAAATTCGTTTCATTATATTTTCTGGGTTTTTTTTTCTGTGAGTTTGTGTGGTGCTTATTGTTGTTGTTGTTGTTGTTGTTGTTGTTCTGATTGACACGCTGACAACTTGAACGGCGGCTACCTACATTTTCTTCAACACATACGCGAACACACTGACTGTGCGTGTGTGTGTGTGTAATAATCAAATTTGACAACTGCGCGAAAAACTTTTGAAATCAAAACAAAACCAAGAAACTGAATGACCTGAAGCCAAAACAATATCAATTATTCACTAGTTTTTCAAAATTTTCGTGTTTATTTGTTTTTTTGATTTCTTCTACTCGATTTCGGATTTTGAATTTTATTTTTCGAATATCATTTATATGGGTTAATTGGACTCTGACACATAGTATATAGACAATCAACACACACTGAGATAGAGAAAGATATCATTTGAAAAGTTTTCAAACACACAAATTGGAAGCATGACACACATGATGGGCCCCACGGAATGTGCCAGCACCATGGTGGCCACCATGCCTGGATTCCTGGACAATGGCCTCAACAGCAATCTGGCGGACTATGGCTTCTATGCGAATGACTACTGGACATCGCCATATACAACGGGCGGTCTCAGTCCCATGAAACAGATCGAAGGTGAGTCGAATCAATTGCTGTGCCTACTATATGAAAGTGATCTTCAAATGTGAGGCAGATTTTGTATATAGTTTTCTAAAGCTACAAAATTTATTGAATTTATTACTGAAAATTTCTTTAAGAGAATCAAAAAAGAAGTTTTTATTTATTTTTAATTTTAGATATTTTTTTCAGCATATTTCTTTGATTTATTTAAGTCTCAGAGTAATTTAATAGAAGATTTGAGTTTTAATTTATGAGATTTTTGTTTTTAAAATTTTTGTTAATATATTTATTTATGTATTGTATATAAAAATGCAAAGCTTAAGTGAAAAAGACAAACGACTCTAGTGTTTGAATACATATGAATACATATGAATATACATGAATACATATACATATACATACATATACACAGAGCTGTTAAGAATTCCATTTGAATGGAAATTCAAAATGGGTTTTTGTTCTGAAAACCCATTTTGAATTTCCATTCAAATGGAATTTTTAACAGCTCTGCATATAAATCTATTTTGAAGCTATTATTTGCTAATATAAAAGTAAATAGGTGTATCCAGGTATATATACTAGGTGTATATACTTATAAATATATAAATATTTGATAATACCTAAATAAAAATTATAAAAAAAAATATATTTAAAAATATGAATTAGAAAAGAATAAATTAAACTTTTCTAAACATAATATAGCATAAATATTTAATGTAAAAAAAATATGAAGTGAAACTTTTCTATTTTTAATATTAATATTGTCGTTTAATTTTTTAAAGTAGTAAAGTATGAAAATTCAAATTTTTTGTTTATTTTTTTCTATTAATATTTTTGACAGATTTTTTAATATAATATAAAAAATGCAAAATGTATTTTCAATATTAATATTTTCCGAAAGACTTTTTTATTTATTTAAAAAATAAAAGAGTATTAAAGTAAACCATTTTTTATTTTTGTAATATTAATATTTTTTAGCAGATTGTATTTCACTTTTTTTTTGAATTCCTAAACAAATGTTTATTTATTTATATATGATATACATATATATTTATATATAATATATATAGTAATCTCAAATTTACTATTTGTTAGTTTAGAATAGTTCGTTTCACTTGCCAACTGCTGCCTGTGCTTGCAGCTCGTTTAGCTGCTTGCTTACATGTGTACATAAAGTCAAGATTTGGTCTTAGCCTTTGCTGTATCATATAGATTTCTGCTTTATAGCTAAGGTTACCACAAAATTATTTGGATTATACGACTCGCTAAAAGACTTTGACTTGACTTAACTTAACTCTTTTAGATGAACAAAAAATATAAATTGATGATGCCAATCAAATTATAGAGAAATTTTTATATATGTATCAATAAATATCTGAATCTAAAATCTAAAAAAGAATTATATAAAAATTATATAAAACTAATCATTAATATGATTATTGCTATTAAATAATTGTTTGGTGGGAAGGGGGCGTGGTATTCAAAATTCAAAAATTGCAAAATGTTTGTATTCAGTACACGGATACACACAGTAAATCTGAAATCTATAGCTATAACGGTATTCAAAAACGAAGAAAAGTTATCGACTTTTATCGATAATAAGCAAATGGGATGAGTTATCGAAAAAAAAAATGATAAACTCGTACTGCGTAGAATATACAAGAGTATACATTTCCAATTTCAGATCTCTAGCTTTTGTGGTTTGCGAGATAGCTGCGTTCACACGGACGGACGGACGGACGGACAGACGGACATGGCTATATCGACTCAGTTTGTCGAGCTGATCAAGAATATATATACTTTATGGGGTCTGCCATGTCTCCTTCTGCCTGTTACATACATTTTCACAAAAACATTATACCCTGATTTCCCATTTTCAATAGGTTCAGGGTATAAAAATATATACAAAACTTTAAATTATGCTACATTTGTTAGTTGTTGATGTTTTGTATTTAAAAGAAAAACATTTTTGATAGTTTCTTAACACACTTTCAAGGCTCAACAAGTTCAAGCTCAAGACAGAAAGACAAACTAGAGTTTAGCTTTAGTTAACACACATATATTCAGAGTTCAAGTTCATATAAGCATCTTCAGTTGCCTATTCTTGTATGATAAGTACCACGAGCAGATCTCCTACCCACAGAGTAATGCTCTGACCTGGCACAGTCGAAAAGTTGAATTACTGAAAATACTTTGAGCGCGAATAGCTCTATAAACAAAGGCGGGCAATTAGCGTGAAACTTCTTTGAGAATGCTCGAGTCGCAAGCAATAAAATAAAATTGGGATTGACACTATTTGCTTTTGTTTTGGTTTTTATTTATATAGTTTTTGTTGTGGTTGTTTTTTTTTTTTTGATGTTTGGGTTGGCGTGACAGAAAAACGATTATTTGTGCCAAACGCTAATTGATTTTAGAATTCATTCGTGAAGCGGCTGCCGGCTAAATCCAATACAAAAAAAAATGTCTCATTAAGCGACAATTGATGTTGGAGCGTGCGACGCCTTTGGCGACCTGTCATGGGTCATTGGCGGCGACTCCAACAGCAACAGAGACGGAATGCAATGAATTGCAACGAGCTGCACTGGGCTGGGCTGTGTTGGGCTGTGCTGGGCTGGCAACACTTGCTACATGCGGCAATTAATTGCAAAATTTGCTGTGAGGCGCCTGTTGCCTTGTCCTACAACCCTACACCCACCAACCCCCTGACTAACCCACTCTGCTCACACACTCCTTCTCCCTTTCTCTCTCTCTCTCTTGCTCTCTCTCTCTCTCTCTCTGTGTGTGTGCAAAGGGCCGACGCATTGCGTTAAATTTAGCTGGCAACTCAATCAACAGTCGCTGGCTCTGACGACTTTTATAATTGGATTGCCGCTATTCTTGCTGTTCATTATACTCGCCCGATCCAATTTGTCGTGCATATATATATATGTATATATCCTCAGTGCTCCCTAGTCTTCCCTAGTGTTACCATATTTTAGCTTGCGCCTGCGCGACCTACTCCAGCGCCAGCGCTCGAGCTGTTTGATGTCGCACTTTAAAATCATATAAATCATATTTTATATATATATATATGCATCTGATTATGATATTTGCTAGCCTATATCAGAGCTGTTGACTTATATTTCCAGCTTCCACACATAAACAAATGTCATTTGATTTATGTGCGCAACTTTTTCGCTCATTTGTTTTTGCATCGCATCGCATCGCATCGCACCTGCAGAAATATTATCAAAACATACATTTCATATATCATAAATTGTGTTTGAAATGATTTATATATAAATTCTATATTTTCAATTTTGAATATATATTTTTGGGTTTTCTTTGATTTTCAAAGAACTCTTACAATAATTTTATAAATAATCAGAGCTGTTAAGAATTCCATTTGAATGGAAATTCAAAATGGGTTTTTGTTCTGAAAACCCATTTTGAATTTCCATTCAAATGGAATTTTTAACAGCTCTGTAAATAATATATTAATATATATAGTTTTAATAGATAAGTTATATTATTTTGAGAAGCTCGTAGTATTTGACATATAAATATACACTCCGCGTCATCAGCATAGCGCACCCTTCATTTTCTCTGCTTATGTTGAACATTTGCTATGTTATTCTGCCAATATTCCTCAGGAATTTGGGTGCGCTATTCTGAGGATCAGCTTTTAGCTACCATTTTGGTAAGCTTTTTTTAAAATTGTTTTTAAAATACTTGCTGAAATGCTACAGAGCCCAATTAAGTTTTATTTCAAGAAGAATAAAACTTAGTTTAATATGAAACAAATTTGAGGAATATAGCTTGAATAATATAGAAAATATTCAACATTAATAGAGAAAATGAAGCGCAAAGTTTATATAAAAATCATCTAAATATTCAACAGCAATAAAATACTTATTTTATATCAAATATATATAATTTTAAAAATATATTTTAAAAAAAATAAATTCAATACGAATTTTCCAATTTTCATAGAAAAGTTTTCAATACAATAATCGATCGCATTGCATCCATGCGCTATACCTATATGAAAAGTCTAATATATTTAGCAGCAAATTCTTATTGTAATCAATATTAACTATATATATATTATATATATATATATATATATATATATATATATATATATATATATATATATATATATATATATATATATATATATATATATATATATATACTTATATACATCAGCTAAAGTTTCTAAGTCTAAGCTCAGATCAGTTTACATCACATTACCTAGCTTCAATTTCGAATTCAAATTCTATTAAAGAAAATCGAAATTGTACTCGAAAAAAGCTTCGCAAATTCTTTATTTCTTTTAAATCATATAAGTTTTTTTTATAAATATCTATTTTGTGCGCTTAAGGTAATAACCATAGGTAATAACCATAGGTAATAACCATCAGTCATGCTACACTTTTGCTAACATTTTTTTTCAATTCTCAAAACACTTTAAAAAATCATTTTTCGGATCGTCTTCAGCGGCTCCTACGATGCCGTCTTTAGCTGCTCAATCGTAGCATAGCGTCGGGACGCGTCGTCCTTTTATGGTCTTCTTCAGTTTCGGACAAAAAAAAAATCAAAGGGAACTAGTTCTGGGCTATATAGTGGCAGCGGCAGCATTAGTGACTTGCTTTTTGCCGAAAATTTTATACAGATTAAATTTTCAGGAATAGGCAAATATCAAAGACAAGCTAACGCATGTCCAAGCCAAACAGTTGGCAAAAATAAACTGAGCATTCAAAAAGGCTAAACTTGTCAGCATAAGTGAGGAACAAAAGTACCAAAATAGAGAAAATCGTATATATGTAAGCCGCAAAAGTTGTTGAATATATATCGTAAAGCTGCCTTTTGTTGCATATTAAAACTTAAAAATATCAAAATATATATAATATAAAAACTTTATTATGCTAAAAACTAAAGCAGTGAAATCTGTCTGGTAGACATATAAACTTGTAAGCCATAGAACTAGTTGGCATATAGAAATTTTAGATTGAATATCCCAAGTAGAATTGAGTCAGCAAATCAACTTTCATTGCCTCATTCACAGCTTGCATACAGACGGCGGGCAAGGATCGCACCTCGTACAAGCCGCTGGAACAGATCGATGCGAAGCTGGCGGACATCGATGCGCAAAGCACAGGCAGCAATAGCACCAGCAGCAACAGCAGCAGCAGCAGCAGCAGCCACTCAAATGGCGCCGCCAATTGCCAGGAGCACAATGTGACGGATTATGCTGCTGGCAACAGTGGCAACAGCAGCAGCAACAACAACAACTGCAGCAGCAATGAAACGGCAACAGGCACTGCAGCAACAGCAACGGCAACGCCAACGGCCAATAAGAAATATAAAAACAGCCACAAAAAAGACAACAACAACAGCAGCGGCACAGCAAGCAACACGTCAAACAGCAGCAACAGCAACAAAAACAACAGCAACAACAACAACAACAATAAAGGTGTAAGTATGTAGCTAAGCTTAGCTGATAGATGTAGCTAAATATATATATGTATATATATATATATATATATATATATATATATAATATATATATATATATATATATATATATTCCTAACGAATCGAAGCAAAATGCCGTCAGTCAAGCAATTGTCAAAGTACCATGCTCATGTCAAAGTTCATGTTAGTTGGCAACTGCAATTGCTATGCACATTTTTGGTCGACAACGTGTTGAAATGTTGTCTGTTTGTCATTTCAAACAAAACACAAAAGAAATCATATTTACCATCGATCGCCGACTATTTTTAGTTTAAGTTCAAAAATACTTTACAGCTGCAGCAATTGTCTTGTCAAAGTTAACATGCAGATGCGCTGTTTGCTTTGACAGCAGCATGGCAAAAGACATGGCAAAATTTAATAGTCCATAAACATTTGAGACAGATGAATAGCTCCAGGTGTCCTTAGAATGATTTTATAATCTATACCAAAAATAATATTCTTCGTTTAACTCATCAAAAAACAATAATAAAGACTGTTCCAGCTCTATAGAAATTATATTGTATTTAATCAATTAATCAGCTTTAATCGATAATTAGTAAATGAAATGAGATTATTGCAATAATCTTAAGCAATTAATGGATAAAAACTGATCAAATTTTACTTCGTTAAGTATTGAGGAATATATATTTTTAAAATTCAAGCCAGTGAGACGTATGAACAAGTAGAGATGGCTTGATCAGGCATATATATGGTCAGGCATATATTTATATATATTTTAAGCATTTGGCATGCTTACTTCTGCCTACATTTTTACCCAAAGGCCTATTACTAGATTCCCTTTCTCAGTGGGTTCAGTGGGTATTATAAACTATTGCCTAAATGAAATAGGCAAAATATAGTTCATATGGGAACAACATATATACATATATACAGCTGCAGGCAGTAAAATAGTAGTGCGCCTAAATGTTAGACGTCATTATTTAGTGATAAACACAATTTTTTGAAAACACTACTATTTTAATGATCGGTCGTTTTTCAATGCATTTTTCTAAAATCGTCAAATAATCTAATTATGACCGAGGGCAAGCGAAGTTTTTCGTAATTCTCTTCTTTACATTCAATTCTAAACAAAAAGTTAAAAACGGTTTTAGTTTCCATTGGAAAAAGCATAGTTTTACTTGGTTTTTCTTTCGTGCCGTGCAGCACTACTATTTTTCTGAACGCAACTGTATATTGATAAATAAAAAAATATATATGTATATATATTGAAACATACAGAAAATGAATTCTGTATAATATAATATAATTTATAATATATATAATACAATGTTTTTGTGATCAGGCTGAACAGCTGAGTAGAGCTAGCCATATCCGTCTGTCCACATGTTCGTCTATCCGTCTGAGAGTTGCTTAGAAACTATAAATTTTAAATACAAATTCTTGTATCCAACGCTCGAGTCATTTATAATTTATCATTTTTTCGATAACTCATTCCATTTCCTATATTATGTTATCGATAATAATCGATGTTTTGACTTGGCTTAGCAAGCATAACTTGAAGACGATAAAAGTTAGAGACTAGAATTAGAATTCACTATGATTCTTGGATCTTGGAAAAAGAAGAGTAGACTGATTGAAATAGCAGCTCTATGCAGAGTTCAGGGTATCTGTTAGTCGAGCACACCCGACTAGAGCACTCTTACTAGTGCTATGATATCTTACTATGCATGCTTTGCTACGTTTCCTGATATAGGTACATAATCAGCATAATCAGTTAAAAGATTTATGATATTAAGAAGATTTCAACATTTAGTCTGTCTTCGGCATTATCATTTCTGCTCCTTCTAATGCTAATCCTAATATTTATAATTTTGCTACTCAAACTTTGTTTAGGAGCCAGAGCCAGTGCATCCATCGTTGGCACAGGCAATTGTTGTGCTGGAAACGAAGGCGCTGTGGGATCAGTTCCATGCGCAGGGCACCGAAATGATCATCACAAAGACGGGCCGTCGCATGTTTCCCACGTTTCAGGTGCGCATCGGTGGCCTCGATCCGCACGCCACCTACATCTGCATGATGGACTTTGTGCCCATGGATGATAAACGTTATCGCTACGCGTTCCACAAGTAATTATAAAGTCAATCGAGTGCAGCCTTCTGCAATCTCATCTGATCTGTGTCTTCTGCAGCTCGTGCTGGGTGGTTGCGGGCAAAGCAGATGCCATATCGCCACCGCGAATACATGTCCATCCCGATTCGCCGGCGGCCGGCGCCAATTGGATGAAGCAAATTGTGTCCTTCGACAAGCTGAAGCTGACCAACAATCAGCTGGATGAGAATGGGCATGTGAGTATTGGCATTTAATTGGGTCATAAATTTATGCTTGACTTTGTTTATGCGGGGCATAAAACATTTGGTACCAAGCAATGATTATTTGTTGTTGTTGTTGTTGTTGTTGTGTTTGGAAAGCGCTAAACAAAAACCGGCAGCCGCCATCCGAAAGCACTCGGCATGCATACAACATACATATGTACATATGTCATGGTCTATCTCAGCCCTCGCTCACGCTGTCCACAATTACCATTCCACAGATCATATTGAACTCGATGCATCGCTACCAGCCGCGCTTCCACTTGGTCTATTTGCCGCCAAAGAATGCCTCGCTGGATGAGAATGAGCATTCGAGTCACTTTCGCACATTCATATTCCCGGAGACCAGTTTTACGGCCGTAACAGCATATCAGAACCAGCGCGTGAGTATAAAGCGATGGGCATGGGAACAGAGTATTTAGGAGGGGTGCGGGACCCACTTGACCCACTTGTCATCGGACCCACTTGTAAATGACAAGCGCCAACGCTTTTCAGTTTTTAGTCAAATTAACATTTGTGGTCGACAAGACTTTTGGGCCTCCTGCCACCCGCAGCTCCTCCCACTTACATATAGATAATTATTATTATTTTTTTGTATAAAACTTGTGCCAATGCAGTCCCAATTGTTAAATGCTTTTATTTTCTTGTCAGCATTATGTTTTTTTTTTAAGTCAAGAATTAGATTCTACATTTTGCATGATTAACGACCGACCGACAGATACACTATAACTAAATTTTGTGGAACTACATAACAAATTTAATAAATATGCAAATCAACAAATTGCTTTTTGTTCAATATCTAAACAAGATTGTTTAAAGCGCATGTTAATGATAAATAAAGGTTTTTGAATAACAAAAACAATTTCAATATGAATTTTACTAATAAATACTTGAAATTTTGTATTGCATATAAATTTTGAGATATATAATTATTATAATATATAAAAATCTTAATAATATAACTGAATAATTGAATTTCTATACGAATTTTATAATATTAAAAATTTATTTATTTAAAAAAAAGAAGTGTTAATATGAACTAAAAGATATAAATTTTTTATTTTAACAAAATTTAAATTTGTATGAAAAATAAATAAATCAAATAAATTAAATAAATAAAAAAAAAATAAAAAAATAAATAAATATAAATATAAATAAAATAAAATAAAATAAATAAATAAAATAAATAAAATAAATAAAATAAATGAAATAAATAAAATAAATAAAATAAATAAAATAAAAAAAATAAATAAAATAAATTAAATAAATAAAATAAATTTAAAAAAATAAAAATAAATAAAATAAATAAAATAAATAAAATAAATAAAATAAGTAAAATAAATAAAATAAATTAAATAAATAAAAATAAATAAATAAATAAATAAAATAAATAAAAAAAAATAAAAAAAATCAAATAAATCAAATAAATAAAAAAAAATAAAAAAAAATAAATAAATATAAATATAAATAAAATAAAATAAATAAAATAAATAAAATAAATAAAATAAATAAAATAAATTTAAAAAAAATAAATAAATAAAATAAATAAAATAAATTAAATAAATTAAATAAATAAAAAAATAATAAAAAAATAAATAAAATAAATAAAATAAATAAAATAAAAAAATAAATAAATTAAATAAATTAAATAAATTAAATAAATTAAATAAATTAAATAAATTAAATAAATTAAATAAATAAAATAAATAAAATAAATGAAATAAATAAAATAAATAAAATAAATTAAATAAAAAATAAATAAATTAAATAAAAAAAAAATAAATTAAATAAATAAACTAAATAAAATAAATAAAATAAATAAAATAAATAAAATAAATAAAATAAATAAAATAAATAAAATAAATAAAATAAATAAAATAAATAAAATAAATAAAATAAATAAAATAAATAAAATAAATAAAATAAATAAAATAAATAAAATAAATAAAATAAATAAAATAAATAAAATAAATAAAATAAAATAAAATAAATAAAATAAATAAAAGAAATAAAATAAATAAAATAAATCAAATAAATAAAATAAAATAAATAAATTTTAAAAAAATAATTAAATAAAATAAATCAAATAAATCAAATAAATAAAATAAATAAAATAAATAAAATAAATAAAAGAAATAAAATAAATAAAATAAATCAAATAAATAAAATAAATAAAATAAAATAAATAAATAAAATAAATAAAATAAATTAAATAAATAAAATAAATAAAATAAATAAAATAAATAAAATAAATTAAATAAAAAAAATAAATTAAATAAAAAATAAATAAATTAAATAAATAAACTAAATAAAATAAATAAAATAAATTAAATAAATAAAAAAAAATAAATAAATAAAATGAATAAAATAAATAAAATAAATAAAATAAATAAAATAAATTAAATAAATAAAAAAAATAAATAAATAAAATAAATCAAATAAGTAAAATAAATAAAATAAATAAAATAAATTTTAAAAAAATAATTAAATAAAATAAATCAAATAAATCAAATAAATAAAATAAATCAAATAAATAAAATAATCAAATAAAAAAAATAAAATAAAAAATAATTTGAATGTTTAATTAAAAATAAAAACAACATAAATAAATTTAAATATAAATCTTTATACAAACAAATTTTGTGAAAAAAAGTTTAGTATATTAATTTAAAAACTTAATTTGTTTGTAAATATTATTTAAACAAACCTTTAATATAAATTAAAATCAAGAATTTGAGTTTGAATATTATTTAAAATAATCTGAATTTATAAAATGTGGAAAAAATATATCTAAAAATTTTTTAAAATTTTTTTCAGTCAAAAAATGATTTTTATGTATGAACAAAAGAAATTATAAATTTTTTTTTTTTTTTTTTTAAATCAATGTTTTATTTGCAATTTGTCTTATACTAAACAATAAGCAAATGTACTAAAATTAACAGTAACTAACACATAACCGGATGGATTGACCTCCAATGAGATTAGTCCATATATTTAATATTTACAATTCTAGTTAGCTCTATTCTCTATTTGGCAAGAAATTATAAATTGAAAATAAGAAAATCTTAGTTTTTTTTACTAAATACAGTTTTTGTTAAAGTAAAAAACGTTTTTAATATGAACTTTAGTTCAAGACAGAATAATGAAATGGAGTTTTATATATTTATATGAACTGCATGCCATAGTCAAAATACGCCATTTATCTAGAGAGAGAAATTCATATTCATAATTCTCCAAGAACTAAAATAAGGAAAATATATATGAATATTTATATATATGTATATATATATATATATATATATATATATATATATATATATATATATATATATATATGTATATATGTGTATATATATATATTTAAAAATATTTGTGGTATTTTATTTTTAGCGCCATTTGAACGAAAGTATTTAAATAATTTATGCGCTCGACGTGGGCGTTAACACTTTTCGTTCCACAATTTATTGCAAATAAATTTGGTGTGTTGTTGTTGCTGCTTATAGAGTTTGCTGTTTGGCTTGAATGCTTTGTAAACATTTTCTAATTTGTTGCATTTATATTGTAATAAAAACAACAGCAGCACAATGACTATTATTAACATAATTGGGGCCAGAACAATTTTTTTTAAGAATTTTCGAACATTTTTATTATATATGAATTTTTGTAAAGATTTTCGAAATATTTTCTGTGTGCAGGTGACACAACTGAAAATATCGAGCAACCCATTCGCCAAAGGATTTCGAGATGATGGCACCAACGATGTGTAAGTAGGCCAATTTCTCTAGGCAACTAACTTAGTCTATAAGTCGGCCAGAGCTTAACTAAAATATATATTATGTGTTTAATAAATGAAGCAGACAAGCAAACAAATCTTGTTTAAGCCTCGACAAAATACGACAGCAAACTAAAGCCTTAAACTTTATTTAAGCAAGGCGACGCATGAATACCCTATAAAGCTATTGCGATTATGTAGGAGATATATACGATTTGGCTACTAAATTTCTTGTATATATAATATATACATATATGCGAAATTCAGCTTTGTTTTGAGCTCAACTCTAAGGATAGATCACACAATGCTCATATATAGCTTAGTTTGTTTTTCTTATAATTTTTTGTTTGATCAAATACAAACCTTAATAGATGTTTGTAATATAATTTGTTATGGAATTGACCCACTTAGAGGCAATGCCCAAATTTATTGTTGAACACAATTCAAATCCAAGTGGCCCGCCAGACAGTCCGTCGACTGGCTGCTGCTGCTGCTGCTGCCGCTGCTGAAGTCATTCCGGGAATTGCCGACGCGTCGCATCTACAAAAATAAAAAAAACACATGAAACAATAACTCAAAATGGGTGCGAGAACTTCAACTTAGAATGTGGAGCATAAGCATCTCCGGCTGGCTATGATGGGCCAGCTGACAGACGTGCCAGCCAGGCAGCAAGCCGTGGCGCTGCTATAAACAAATTACATTTTCTTGCCTTTTATTTCATATTTCGGCTGAGGGTCGATTGTAAACAAAACAACAAAAAAATCACACACACTCACATAGACACATAGACAGCATAGAGAGTGAAGCGTTTTTGAATGTTTAACAAAAATTTGAATTTTGAATTTGAAATTTTAATTGCAGCACCAGCGGCAGCCTAGGCATGTCCAGCATGAGCCATGAGAGTCAAGCACGCATGAAGCAGCAGCAGCAGCAGCAGCAGCAGCAGCAACAGCAGCAACAGCAGCAGCAACAGCAACATCAACTGCAGCAGCAGCAGCATTTAAAGGCAAAGGATCGAACGCCGCCAAACAGCTTCAACTTGTCCTGCACAGAGCTTGTGGAGCAGCAAACAGCAGCAGCATCGGCAGCAGCAGCCGCCGCAGCAGCAGCAGCTGCAACAACAACTCAATTGGGCATGCAGTTGCCAGCCACGCCCTCAAGCAGCTCAACATCGGGCAATTCGCCAGACTTGCTGGCCTTTCAGCTGGAAGCAACACCGCTGCAACAGCAACAACAACAGCAGCAACAGCATTTGCATCAGCAGCAATTGCATCAGCAGCAGCAGCAGCAGCAGCACCAACAACAGCAACAACAGCAACAACATCAGCAGCAACAGCAACAGCAGAGCCTTCATCAAATGTCCAGCAGCTATGGCGGCAGCTATCATCATCCCTATCAGCATCATCAGCATCAGCATACAGCAACGCCATTGACACCGCTGTCGGCCAGTTCGGCATCGCCGCCAGCGCCAGGTGCTGCTGCTGCCGCCGCTGCGGCCACTCAGGTGATGGCAGCGGCCAATATCTACTCGACCATTGGACAGCCATATGCGAATGAGCAGAGTAACTTTGGTGCCATCTATCATCACAATGCGGCACACTATCACAGCCATGGCTATGGCAGTCCGTACGACAAGCTGAAGGTCTCGCCGGGTCACATGCGACAGGCGGCAGCCGCAGCCTACGGCATGAGCAGCTATCAGAGCTTCTACGGCAACGCGGCGGCCGCCCATCAAATGATGCGGTCCAACAGCTACATTGACTTGGGGCCACGCTGATAGGCGTTGATTGGGTCGCGCTATGCCAAGTATTATAAATATATATAGTCAGCCTGGGGCCTGCACTCAAGTATTACAAGTATTTTCAACTAAACCAAACTCAACTCAACTTAACACAAATAACTATTATTTAATATAATTGTCTCACTCTTATTTTTTTATTTTTTTTGCTAGTATTAAGCGACCGTTTTGTGTCTAGTTCAAAAATATGCCAAAAATGTATCGTAATTGTAAACAAATTCTAGCGTGTAACAACAATTTTTTTTTTGTACAAGTCTTTCATACCAAATGCACTTGCATTGGCTCTAAATTGTTATTCAAATGTAATATTGTGTAAGTTTGCTAAATGTTCTATTTTATTTGTCTCTCTCTCACTCTCACTCTCACTCTCACTTCCTTATTGTTCTATGTACATATAAACATTTAAATGCTGCAAACAGTTTCAACAATAAAAGCCAAATTTAAATTAACCAGAAAGCAAAAAAATGGATATTTTCTTAGCTAACGGTTAAATGTGCGGGCCAAAACAAAATGGCAGCCAATAGGCAGCAATTGGTGCCTCTATCCTTTGTTTACGTTCACTCTCCATCTCTGTCGCTCTCACTTGCCGGGTCTGTTGCGCTCTAGCTGTTTCGCTCGTGTGTAAACAAAAAGTGCCATTGTTTCAATTACAGTTAACCAACGAAAGAGTGTGTACACACTTGCACACAGGCATTGGGCCTTGGACTTGTGCGTGTGCAACAGCATTGAAATCAATTTGTTTGCATTGTTATCGCCCCACCTCCACAAACACGCACGAGTGCAGTTGCCTTTCCCCCACCAATACGATAAGCTGCACATGCTGACAGATAAATGCCGATAGTCTGTCAAGGCAAAAGAACTTGCAAGCAGCAAGTGTCCAAATTGAACACCTGCAAAAGTGTAATCTATGCTTCACATATTTATTTTCAAATTATTTTTATTTACACAAAATTACTTTTAGTTTGACTTTAGTTGCCTCTTTTCTATCAGTTTCTATATAAAATTTAATTTTAATACTAGATTTTTTAGCTTAGCTCGAAAAGTATAAGAGCTAGCTATATTAATTGTGATTGATGGGCATTCATGGAGTATATACATACATATATTATATAAATATATTTATATTTGTTTATATAGTAAAACTTGGGCATGATAAGCAAGCAAAAAGCACAACAGCGATCTGAAAATAACTCCCAATTATGCAAATAAGTTTTACATTTGATCAAGTTTTGTATTTGTATTTATTTTCATATTCTAGCATTGTATTTTCTCGTTGTGTTCCCGCCTTCAATACTCGTTCTATACTTAGTAATGTTGGCTGAGAATGATTAATAGCTTCGTCAAATCGAAATTAGTCAAGAATATTACTAAAAATATATGAAAAATCCCGCGCAATACTGACCACACCTGTAAATAACATTTATGCATTCATATATGTAGCTAAACATGGGTACAGTCATACGAACTAATCTAATCAATGAATTGTTTGCTCGATTATCGAAAGCCAACATGTATTTTGGTGGAACTACAGATAATGGACGTGGACTATAAGCGAGTACGAATACTACAATATATAAATTTATTATATACACATACCATATATACTATATATTATACACATATGTATATTATATACATACATGTGTAAGGCGTGGGACTGCTCTTGGCGTTGAAGCATGCGCCATGTGTTGCCCTTATCATTAGTAATGGCACAATTTGTGACGTTTTTACGTTCGACTACATATGCACATACATATGCTTATGTATGTCTCTGTAGCTGTATTAGCTACATACCTAAGATTAGAGCTATGCCGTCTCGTTCATCTATGCGATTTCACACGTTGTCAGAGCTGTGTCTAGGAAGCAAACAAACAAAATCAACCAAGTGACAAGATGTCAAAATGCGACATTCATTAGTCACAATACAAATCCATAAAAAAAAAAACAATATATATATATAAATAGCTAAAAAGTGACGTATAGCTATGGGCAGAGCAACCTGGTTTCAAGAGATTGATTATTTAGCGCTATTGAACTTTGGCCGTGTCACACATCCGAAATGTTCCGGGCAATTTCAAATGGATGATCATCAAAGAGCTGTCACACATACGTCATACTCGCACGGGCTCCGTTTATCCAAGTTTTTCGCAGCGTCTAAAATTTAATACCGCCATTCGATGTTGTTGTTGTTGTTGTTGTTGTTGTTGGCTCCATAAATAAAAGCAAATTGGCATGCATTTGGGCATTCAGTTGAGACACGAACTCGAACTGAGAGCACATTAATTTCTCAACACTTGCATAAAAATTCATAAAAACAACAACAGCAAAAAACAATAACACAAAAAGACAACAACAACAAGAAGAAGAAGAGGCAGATACTGATTAAAGCAGATGTGTCTCTGCGGGGCAGTCAGGCAGCAGCAACGTGTGGACTAGAGCTGAGGGTATTACGTACAACTGCAACTGCAGAGAGTCCTCTAGCATATGGACTCTTGGCGCTTGTCCACACATTTCTGTTGCTTTAAAGTATAATTTGTAGCAATTTTTATATTTCTAGCTAATGTAGATATAAAACAAATAAGAAAACTCTAGTCGTTGGTGCCCGACTAGGAGATTCCCTAAGCCCCATCCTCAGTTATGTATTTATTGTATTAT
Organism: Drosophila leonis; assembly: GCA_035045365.1. Classification (NCBI taxonomy): domain Eukaryota; kingdom Metazoa; phylum Arthropoda; class Insecta; order Diptera; family Drosophilidae; genus Drosophila; species Drosophila leonis. The sequence goes on along the minus strand of JAWNPC010000306.1, from coordinate 851,811 downwards.
TATTCTTTTTTAGCTGGTATCCAAAATACAACAAAAATCGAAATTGTATAAAATATAAATGAATCTAAATACAAAAATTTGGGTACTCTAGCTCTAGATATAATTTAATAACTTGATTTCGATAAGGTTTTTAATCGATAACAAAAAAACGGAAAAAGTTATTGATTCTTTAAAACAATCTTGATGTGCGCGTGCTATAAAGGGACCTTATTTCAAGTCTCTAGCTCTTATATGTTCTGAGATCGACGCGTTCAGACATACGGACAGACGGACAGACGGACAGACAGACAGACAGACGGACAGGGCTAAATCGACGCAGCTCATCTCCGTGATCAAGAATATATACACTTTATAGGGTCTGCCACGCCTCCTTCTGCCTGTTACATACATTTGACAGTTTAACAAAACCATTATACTCTGATTCCCCATTTTCAATGGGTTCAGGGTACAAAAAGAATACTATCAAAGAACTGAGTATATTAAACATATTACTTATCAAGAAGCTTTTGTTTAGGTTCTTATATAATTCAAATTCATTATCAATTAGAGGAAAAAAAGGTAAGTATTATGCCCTATGAAGGCATAATAAATATGTATCCAAAAACTGCATAGCTTTTTACGCTGTATACAAAATTGAAAAAATTTTCAAGAGTTTATTATTTGATTTTATTTTAAAACATTTTTAATTAATTTTTTTTTTTATTTTACTATCTGCATAACAATATTTTTATATAAAGCATTCGAAATTAATACTAATAACTCGAGTTTCATATTGATTCTAATTCTCTTCTTCTAAATCTTCTAAATCTCTCAAATTTATCAATAGTTTGAAGCAAACCTGAGCAGTGAGTGTCATAGCAGAAGCTTTGTATCAGATGTCAAGTCGCTAGTCAGAATTGGATGGGTGACGAGACAGACAGACAGGCGTTATTAGTTCTAAGTCGTAAGTAAGTATGTATACCTCACGGTATTAGCTGTGCCACTATCTGAACCATGTGACAGCCAGTATAGAAATGTTATGAAAACATATTCCACAAATCAAGCAGGAAAAAACTATATGTATATTACTAATGTTGTTTAAATATAAATATGTAAATAAAATATTTATAGAAAGTATTAAAAACCACTATTGTTGTTGAAGAAAAGAACGCAACTATCGCAGATTGCGCTATGAGCAATTCCTTGCAACATTTTTCTGATAACTTTTTTTCAAAATACAAAATTCCAAGTCTCTAGCTTTTATAGATTCTGTGAGTTCGATGCGTTCAACATACGGACGGACGGACGGACGGACGGACAGACGGACATGGCTATATCGACTCAGCTCGTCTCCAATATATAAATTAGACAAGAAACTTTTAGTCAATTTAAGCAATCAATACAAATTACTTTAGTCAAGTCATAAAATTCGAAGCGCTGCGCTTAGCTAAAATTCAATTTGTAGCCAAAACCGTTTACTTTACCAATTTGCTCTTTTGTGCTGCTTGTAAATCAAATATGAGTAGACTTCCCTTTTATGCGCACCTGCACCTGATGAGTAAGTGCAGCTCTGGAATGTGATTCATTACATTCATCCGCTGGCAAATGTGACGCAACAGCAAAGTGTTTTTCACAGTGAACTGAATGAGAAAGTTTTATGTTTATACACACCTATCATTTAAGATAAGACTATATACTATATATATGTATATATCGTAAGCTTTATGCTGCCTTAACTGTATGGCATGTACATGCCCATAGACTTCGGCTGGTAAAGCTGATAATCAAAGGCGGCTGTCTTTACGTTCATTTCTAATGGCTGATAAGGCTTATCAGTGCATGACGTTGAAGTCCGCATTTAGTTCATCATATATATTGGCCTAGGATTGCAAGGCCAAGTCCGATATGATGACGATGATGATGATGATGATAATGGAGTGGACAGACGCCAGCCACTTAAGCTGGCTGGGCCATTTAGATCGTGCGACCCTTTGAAAGATGATTTCGGGATGCCACTGTAAAATGAATATCGGCATTCAATATTTGAATATTTATGGCCGACATGCACTGCGGTAGGTCGCACAACTACACATATGTATGTGTGTGTGTGTGTGTGTGTGTGTGTGTGTGTGTGTCTGTGTGTGTGTGTGTCACTGTTGTAGGTGTGCGGTGTGTCGCCTGGTCGATCGATATTTGCGTTTGTGCCTTCGTCTGTTGGTGTCAAATGGCTGCAAGGTTTTCAAGTGGCAAACGACAACAACAACAACAGCAGCAGCAACAGCAACAACAACGACAACAACAGCAACAATAACAACTGCAACGGAGACTGTGTCTGTTATTCTTATCAACTTGCTCTGTTGCTATGAGCAAACGTTGCTGCTGCTGCTGCTGTTGTTGTTGTCGCTGCTCTTGTTGCTGTTATTGTTGTCGCTGCTCTTGTTGCTGTTGTTGTTGCTACATTTTCCGCACAAGTTCAAGGCGCGTCCATAGCTAATCGCTTTGAAAGTGAAACCGTGTTTATATTTTGCTTTAATTCTATTTCCCTCGCATTTCCACTGACACTTGAACCTTTGTTTATGCGCGCCTCGCGTCTGTTTGGTATTCTTCATCATTGCTCGTCTTCTTCTCCTCCTCCTTCTCCTGCTCCTCTTATTCTTCTTCCTTTTGATTTTTACTGATCCCAAATACCCTGCAGCAGATGTTCATCGACTTGACTTTAACCAAATGATCTTTATGTTTGACTTAGATGTAGCTAACCTTTGAGCACAAGTTGTGAATGGTTTGGTTTAGGCTTGGATCTGAGTTGAGTTGCTTTTGGCTTGGGCGTTTGTTAGCTTGGCTTTCCGCTAAGATTTAAAATTTGTTTTCAGTTAGTGCAGTTGTTGTATATGTAAATTGTTATAGAAGAGTCGTTAGATATCTATTCAAACCTTTGCTTATACTCATTCATGAAGTGAATCAAGTGTATTGAGTTTGTGTAGTGTCCATCCGGGTGTGCCTCCGTTCGTCCGTCCGTCTCTACGAATGCACGCAAGCCATTTCACTGCAATTGAAGCTAGAGAAATTTCGAACATCTACAAACGTCTCATGAAGTTTTAAAATTTTCTCAATACACCCACCTGGGGCTGTGAGAGATCGCGAAATATTATATCTGGACTTGATACATATATTGAAATTTGAAATATATAAAAGTGTAGACAAACCAAGACCAATAATATATACAATATACAGTGATATACAGCGCAGCTCAGCTGAATCGGTTAGAAAAGTTATTGAAAAGTTCCAAAAATTTCCGATTTAAATGAATTAAATTTTGTAATATAAAAAAATTAATCAGCTATGATCAAGAAAAGTTGCTGATCTGTCAATTTTAATTTTATATATATTTTTATTAGTTTTTTCTAGCACATATATGAAAAAATGCGCTTTCTTTGACTTATCTGAATAGCTATGTATGTACGTAGCTACGCCTATTGAGGGCTTGACAAATTGGCTAAACATATATCTTTAAAACCTTTAAAGAGAGAACTATCAAAAACTCTTCACTCTAGTTCGAAAAGAAAACCAATATCTACAAAATTTGAGAATGTAAAACTCCAAAATAAAACAATTAAGTTGCTGCAGGCTGCCTCTTGAGACCTATTAAAATTGATTTAACTATTTGTGAAGCGTGAAAGAGTATCAAGCAGTCAGTGACGCCCAATAAACTAAGTTTTTATTTAAAAAAAATTAAAATCTAGATTAAAATCTAGATTAAAATCTATATATTAAGGCTAGAGCTACACTGCTCGTCAATTGGTTAGACGCACTCACGCTTACATTAAAATTTGTCTTATGATTTTTATTTTAAAAATAATTGAAAAAAATTTGATATACAAAAATCTTGGTTATTCAATGACTCTTCAAGTATATAAAGGACGTATATATAATACGAAAAATTAAGTTTAACAAAATCGTGTTTTTTCAACATTTTATTTAAGCTGCTTAAACTAAGGCACTTTTTGCTTGGTCAATAGAATAGACGCACTGCAACTAATCAATTTTTGGGCAGAAAAGTAACTTATTTTTTAATTTAATTTTTAGTTAATGGCATTTCTTTACTTATTGGCAGAAAATAATAATCAGTACTGCCTTCTTTATTCGAAATAACTTTATATATGCGGTCCTTCATGGAATGATACAGATAAGCTAAGTAACTTAGCGAAATCTCTCTCTACAAGCAAGTTGAATTGCTGCAGTTGGTGTTTCCTTATCTTCGTATTGTTTCCCACCTTCGTCTACTCTCCTTGGGCTTACCCCAAAAGCTGTCTATTAGAAACTCAAGAAGAAATCAATATTATTTTTGTGCATTAGTCAAATGCCATTAAAGATGTTCTCTAAACGAAATATATCATTTAAATTTGGCATAAGATTTTCTTGTGTAAACTAATATTAGATATAAGCAGCAATTGTTAGGCAGAATGCAGACCTGCAGCTAATGATAATCTCTGCCTAAGCAGGGTATGCGCTAGTCGCTTTAACTAAGTTCTGTAAATATATATATATAGAAACATATACAGATCTATGTATTTGCTTAGTTGAAGTTCGTAGTGCAGTGAAGTGCTGCAATCCTTTTCTGTGGCTACCTTTTAACGGGCATTTGGGGCGCACGCATGCGCGACTCTCGAGTGGATATTGACATATTGCTGACACGCCCACAAACAAATCTGTGCAGCCAGCCAGACGCGCGTGCCCGCCAACAGACGACGACGACGACGACGACGATGTGACGGTAATAAAAAAAATATGTAAAAGGAAAGGAGAGCAGAGGAAAGAGCAGCCAGATGGCGGGAGCAGTAGAACAAAGCTGACGGGCAACAAAGTAGTTGTTGGGTTTATGAGCCGTGAAAATGATGAAATAAAAGAAGTGTGCATTGAGTGCAAAATGCCTGTGCGCAAAAATATGTATTTACAAATGATATTTTGATGGCTGTCGCTGCGAGCTAATTAATATTACACAATATTGCAACAGGCCATCAATTAACGTGGCATGTTGCAGTTGCAGTTGCAGTTGCAGCAACTATCAGTTGCTTTGAGAGTTGTTGATTCAGCGGAAATTGAGCGAGTAATTCAAGAAACTGTTGCTCGGAAATGTCGTGCCATTAAAATCGGTTTGCCACAGCGTGTTGAAAAGTGTCTCCTCAACTTCTTAGGCCCAATGCCCAATGCCCCCGGAGCAGCCAGCCTGGCTGCCTGCCTGCCTGCCTGCCACTCGCGCACTTACCAAAATTAATGCGATCGATGACAACGCCGCTGCCGCTGCCTCTGCAACAATAAAAGGCAAAGGCCCAAAAATAGCTGGCATACATATCTACATACATCTCTCTATACATCTGTACATATAGCATCTATAACATTATGCTGCCTGCCGAAAAGGGACAAAGCAGCCACTGAAATTATGACACGATGTTTTCTTCTGCTGCACAATTATTGCCAACTGTTAACAGATTTGTTGGCCAAGCCGAGAAACTGCAAAAGGGGAGCAACAGCAACAGCAACAGCAGCAACAGCAACAGCAGCAACAACATCTTCTATGTCTGCTGCAACATTTGTTTGATAATGATAATGGCATGTTGATGTCGCTGGCATTTTCCATTGGAAAATTGAGTCATTTTCAATGGAATTATTGCCATTCTTATTGTGAAAAGATCGGAGAAAAGCGAAAACAGAAGTTAAACATTATATAAATTATAATGCAGATAGCAAAAGAGAGGCACAGGGACATCAGATGAGATGGAAATGCAGCGAACGTATCAAGTTGTAGCCAGTTTTTAGTATAAAGATGAGCTACAGAAAGAGACAGAGAGAAAGAGATGGAGCTAGAGAGTAGATAGAGACAGATATATAGAGATCAAGTAGGATTAGCTGATCAACTGCAGGCCATGGCTAATCGTATAGCTAAGCCCTTGTAAGAAATGAATTTGAATATATAAAATTCTGATAAAATTTTGATAAAATTCTGATAAAATTCTGATAAAATTCTAACTTCACTCTGATTGTTAAAAAAAAAAACAAAATTATCAATATTTGCTGAACTAATTGAAAGTTTTATAAGCCTTTAGCTCATACATAAGACATACATATTTTTCTATCGTATAATCAAACCAGATGTACTTAAATTTAGAGTCAGATCAGTTTGCATCACATTACATCAGATCAGGTGGCATTAGATTACTTCAGATCAGTTTACATCATATGACATCAGATCAACTTGCATTCGATTACATTAAAATCAGCTTACATCAAATCAGGCTACATAACATCAGCCTATATTAGATAAACTTACATCAGCGTACATCACACTACATCAGATTAGCTTACATCAGTGTTTATGAAATTAGCTTACATCAGATTACTTCTGATCAGCTTAGATTGCGTTACATCAGATCAGCTTGCATTAGATTACATTAAAATCAGCTTACATCATCTAACATCAATACAGCTGATATCAGATTACATCAAAGCAGTCTTAATTGGATCAACTTACAATATAATAGATAAACTTACATCACACTACATCAGATCAGCTTACATCAGTTTGTATGAAATTAGCTTACATCAGGTCAGTTTACATCAGATGACTTCAGGTCAGTTTACATCATGTGACATCAAATCAGCTTGCATTAGATTACTTCAGGTCAGTTTACATCATATGACATCAAATCAGCTTGCATTAGATTACTTCAGGTCAGTTTACATCACATTACATCAGATCAGCTTACATCAGTGTTTATGAAACGATCGTACATCAGATAGCATCAAATCAAGCAACATCAAATCAGCATACATCAAATCAGTCTCCAACAGAGCAGCTTGCATCAGATCAACTTACATCAGATCAGTTCACATCAGTTTACATCAGATCAGTCAGATCAGATCATCCTGGACGAAGGATATATTAAAATTTTAAATCTCTAGCTCGAATAGCAGCGAAATACTTTGCCTCAGACAGAGAGCAAGTTAAGCATTGCATAAAACCAAAATACTCACTTTAGTTTGAGTGTACAAAGTAGTTGAAGTCTTCTCCACTGCATTATATAATATATTGTATATAGTGTATTCCTCTAGTCAGGATTAGGCTTAGTTTTAAGGACAAACATCTTCTTTTTTTTGCTGCTGGCCTTGCGAATCGTTGAACAAGTTGGTTTAAATACGACAACTAATTTAAAATGAAATTTAACGAACATAATACGAATGACAAACGTAGTAACAACAATATTTAAAACAGTGTCCATTCCTATCCTGTAAGTGTAGCACGGTGTGTGTGTGTGTGGTGTTGCATGTAATTCTAATCTACACGCTCCACGCTCTGCTCCAAGCGCATTCTCAACCCGTACAACATAGCCGGTGGTGGGGGTCCTCCTCTTATGCGCTCTGCTTCCTCCATTTCTTCAGTGAAATCATAAAGGACACGTGCGGCCGGCTCATAGGTTTCTGCATTCCAAGAGTCAACGACATGGCGACAATTCGGGCAATTATTACTGCGATGTAGCCATTTGAGCAGGCAAACCTTGTGGAACCAGTGACGGCATTGCAGACGATAGGCACCACGCAAGCCGCCATCCTTGGTGCTTTCCAAACAGATTGTGCATGTGGTAGTGGTAGGCAAACGGTAATAGTCCCATCGGAGCACTTGGTATCCTATATATCCTCTGCAACGGTACAGTGTCATAAAGACAATCAATATAGCCGGAACAAAGATTGCGATAAAAAAACATATAATAATAAAATTATCGATGGAGTCCATGGTGCTGGCGTCTTGATATTCGATCTTTTTCTTGATATTATATCTATATATATATATATATATATATATATTAAATATACGCTCTATGCAGTAAGAGCAAGAGATTAAATTAAAAATTATAAATTTCAGAATGCAAACTTATTTCTACGAAGCTATAATGATTTCTGATATTATTCACATATTTGACTATATATGCTGAGCGGGCAAAATTTCAATGCTACTATGATTAGTCATATATTTCCAACTATTTGAAATATTTTGAATACACATTTTAAAAATGAACGTTACTAGTAACGTATTTTGCGGTTGTCAGGGAAAGGGAGTGCCCATAATGATATCTTACACAATGCAATCGATATTTAAATAGCTGCTGCGATAGTTTTACAACAGTATGGCAACACTCTGGTTGCAATCAAACATATGTTTTTCTGCTGAAAAAATATCGATAGTATAAACGTACTGTCGAAAATGATGAAACGATTAAATAAGGAAACACAAAGTGAAGCTTAAGCCTTCAAAAGAAGTATTTAATTTTGTAAGCCACATTTTCTGTTAGCCCTCAAGTGTTTACCACATTTATATGTTGTAAATCTGCAAAAGTGTACAATCGATGTATCGTTTGCAAGCAAAATTAAAAACCATCGATATAGTCGATGATACCATCTCTGTTTTAGCAGATTTTGTTAGTTTGTTTTTATTTAGTGCTTCCTTTTCAAATTACCACCATTTTCAACTGTGTCCTACATAATGACTGATACACCCAAGACGCCCAGCACGCCTGGCAGTCGGGCCATGGAGGTTGCCAAAGTGCAGGACCGTGAACTAGCGCTATTTAAGTTGCCACTACCAAGCGGTGGGGACGGACGTAAACATAAACCAAAGATCCTAACGGAGGAGCGCTACATTGAGGAGATGTCCAAGATCATACAGCGTGATTTCTTCCCTGACTTGGAACGGCTGCGAGCACAAAACGACTACCTCGATGCAGAGTCGCGTCGGGATTTCCTACAAATGGCCGAAATACGCGCGCGTTACAGCTTGGGTCGTGCCTCCATCACAGGCAGCAGACGCAATAGTCGCCACAATGGTAAGCGACTTGGCATTTGTGTGTTGAAGTTTCTTATAATAAATTACCTTTCTTTGCATTGCAGCAATGTCACCAGCCACATTCGAAACGCCATTGAGCACAGGCAATGCCGGTGCAACTCCGCTTCCAAACACGCCGCACTCCACCACCAGCAGCCAGCGGAGCGGTGCCAGTCAAAGCACTGTTGAAGGTGGCTGCCAGGATGCCATTGGGCGCAAAATGTCGCTGGACAGCTTTCTGCATAACTACACCAGCGAGGATAATCAAAGCTTTCAAGAGATAATCGAGACAGCCGAGATGAAGCTGCGCCAGAAATATGCAGTTCTCTACAATCATGAGCAGCTGTCCACGGAGCAGCTGCAGAGAGCATTGCTGCTGCCCGGCATTGAGCAACAATTCGATACACCCGATCCACTGCGTAAGATTGAGACCTGGACGTACACCAACAAGAACTCGGTTATGTATGTGCCGGATGGGGTCGAAATGTCCGAGCAGGAAAATGTGAAGCATCAGGAACGCAAGCCAATTATACGGCACGATGCCACCAGACTGCCCAAAACGTGCGAGGCTGAGACGCAAGTCAGCAATGCAGATGCCAATGCCAATGCCAATGCCAGTGGCAATGGCAAAGGCAACAAGAATCCAACTGGTGAAGAGGCCAGCACAAACACGCCACGCATACGCGGCTTTGATCTGTTGCGTTCGCCGTCGCCACGGCCTGGCAAGGCCTTCTCGCCGATCATGACCTGGGGCGAGATCGATGGCACGCCATTCCGTCTGGATGGCGGCGATACGCCGCTGCGCAACATGCCGGGACCCTCGTTTCACATCAATGAGAACTCGCGCCGGGAGAACATAGCCATTGCACTGGCCGAGAAGGTCAGCGAGAAGATGCGCAACCAGAAGCAACAGGCACTCAACACAGCCCGCCGCAACATCGGCTCGCCGTTCGTGCGCTCCAGCATGGAGCGCTTAGCGAGCATGTCGCCAGCTGCTCGACGCCTTGCCACGGGCAAGCTGGGACTGCGTAATCACACGCCACTGCTGACGCCATCGCCAGCGATGCGCAAGCGCAAGGCGCCCAGTGTGGTGCGAACGTTGCCATCAATCAAACAGATGCCGGCCAGGGGCACGCTTAGCAACGCGGCCACGCCCATCGATACGGGCTCCACGCTGACGGACGATCTGCTCAAAATTCCAGCGAAAAGACGCAGTGCAGCAGCTGATTTCTTTTGAATTGTTTTATTCAAGTTTCTATTTCTTCTAACGAGCTTTCTTTATTTGTTGTATTTAGTTAACATAGCGTAATTAATATATATATATATAGAATTTCATGGAACCAGATTAAACTTGCATTTATATTTATATTTATATTGTATATAATAGATATATTTATATATTTAGATATTTGTGTAGTCGTCCTAGTCCCGGTAGTCCACATGATCCCCCGACTTAAACTTCTTGGCCTGCAGCACCTGCACGAACTTGAGCACCGTCTGCTGCGGCGTGAGCATTGTCTTTGATTCGCGCTGCTCCTTGAATGCGGCCGCCAAGCCCGGATCATGGGATTCGGTTTGCACCTGTAGGGTCATCCGTGTATCAATGACGCCGGGCGCATAGTTGAGCACCAATGTCTTGCCCGACGACTCCTCCAATGCCAGCACACGGAAGTACATCTCACGTGCCGCCTTCACCGTACAATAGTATGCCATCGATGGGAATGGCTCCAGAGCTGCCAATGTACTGAGATTCACCACCAATTTGGGAATAGCGGCAAAGGTGCGCATGAACTCAGCATTCAGTGCCAGAGCCGAGAATAAATTGATGTGATAATACTGCTCCAGCACTTCGGTGTCGCCTATCTCACGGGCATGCTGCGACGTGTCGCCCAAGGTGCCAGCATTGTGCACCACAATGGCACGCTCAAACTCCTTGCACTCCTTGCCCGCCAGCGTCTCGGCCAGAATGCGTGCGAAATCCTTGCCACCAGCTGTGGCCAGCTCCAGTGAATAGTTGTGCACTGTCAGCTCCGGACGATCGGCCAGTATGGTTGATTTGGTCTCCTGCAGGAGAGATTCGCTGCGACCCAACAATACGACCAACGATCCCGTTGCCTTCAATTGACGCGCCAACTGTTGGGCCACCTCGCGACCAATGCCGCGCGAGGCGCCAGTCACCAGCAAGTAGGTGCGCTGCTCCAGATTCATGGTGAAAGGCAAGTTTTATTTCGGACCCACAAGCGCTGCGTCAACAGTTGGTTGCTGCTGGTTTATTATTATGACTGTCTACCGAAGGCAGCTTTCAAGCAGCTTCCTCAAAAGCTTTGAAAAGTGTATGTATCTGTATCGGTTAATACAAGCAAAAATGTCTATATACCATCTATGTGTGTGTGTGTGTGTGTGTGTGTTTGCGCGTGCGTGCGTGTGTGTGTGAGTGCGCGCTGCAGCTGTCGATTCTTCTATGGGTTATGACACTTGTTAGTTTAATGCTCGTGCCTAAGCCGCACTAGTATCAAGTGTCATAACTATATCGATAATAAATAGAGCCTCTTTCTGTTGTGCTTTGTTCCCAACTTTCGTCTTTGGGAATTTTTATAAGCTTTTGCTTACACACACACACACACACACACACACACACATACGCGTATAGGCATATGTATTTACGAGTTTGACTCTGTCCAATTTATACATAGTTGCTTAACCGCTTTAAGTTTCGCTTGGCCTGACATCGGCATAAAAAGGTTATCGGCTCTACATGTTGTTCGCATTTAAATGATAATTGCTTATTAATTGTCGCACTTCAGATCGCATAATAAGACCCGCAAATGAATTTAAATAGCAGCCGCTTATCAATCGCCCTCCGGCCGCACTGTGCGGAATGCTAGTGCAGTTATTCTCAAGGTCAAAATAACTAAAATACTTAACGATCTTACTGAAACTTAACTAAAAATAAATAAGTGATTGTTGAAAGCTTTTCGTTTTTCGTTTTTTTTTCATTGAATATTAAGAATCTGCTGAGCAATGCTATTATTTTAGTAAACAAAAAATGTATTGTCTTAAAATATTAGAAAATGAAAGTACACTGAAAAAAAAGATGAATAATTTTTATAAATTTTAACTAAAAAATTATAGGTATAAATTACAAAATTAAAAAAAGTTGCTATACATTTTATATTAATATGATTTTAAATCCGTTTTTTATTATTATAAATTTTGTTTCTATTATTTTTTATTTCAACTTGCAAACAAATTTTCTTAGTGTATTTGCTAACAGTGTTTTCTTTTCATTAAATATGAAAAGCTTCTTAGGCCTAAAAAAAAGTTTAGCTAAATAATCATAATCGATTGGCACACATAAATCTCATCCAATTAACCAATTAAAAGTGCTTATTACTAACGATTTCATGATTGCCAAACATAGAATGTTTGAGTGGAACGCACCAAGCAATAAACACACAGTAAATACACATGCCTACATATGTGTGTGTGTGTGTGTGTGTGTGTGTGTGTGTGTGTGTGTGTAGACAGTGTAATTATTACGGCATGCTTCAGTTGCCTCGCTCATTACAGCAACATTGTTGCTGAGCCGGCGATTGTGGATTGGGCTCTTATCAGCGATAATGTTGCGTCGCTCTTGGAAGTTTTGCGCTATTTGTGAATGGTTAATCGAGCGCAGAGATAACCATTCGAGTCATTCCCCCAGTATAGCAGCGCTGGAATAGATAGATAGGGACATTCCAATAATCAGACTGCTGTTTAGCAGAATTCATATTTACGTTTTGCACACGTATGTGTAAGCTTGACTTTGATTGAATTTCACGCGAAAAGTATCGATAGCAAAAAATTTGTGGATGCCATACCTAGCAACAGGGTGACCAGAAATTATGATTGGCTTTGGTAATATTGTAAACTGCACACGCCAAATAGTGAATTATTATATAAATTTGATGTTTGTATAGACATTGTAAAAGAATTGATTTGTTTTATGATTTCAGAACTGTAGCCACGCCTACTACAAGGTCGAAACCTTTGACAGTGGTGGATATTATTGTTAACTAAATTGCATATATGTATGTATGTATGTATGTATGTATGGCATCCACTCACCCAGCCAGATCGAGTGTGTTTAAGAAATCGATAACTATTCACGCTTTAATGCAGTCGATTAAAATATTTATCGAAATTCAGTTTAAAAATTATATCTCCAACGTCTTTGGAGTTAGAGTCAACAAATTTTGCGTTTAGTTTTATGTATATTTTATACAATTTTGATTTTTGTTATATTAGCCCAAATTCTTTAAGTTGAAGGTCAGTTGCAAGTGTAGGCAATATGTGAAAGCGCTGGCAATTTTTTTAGATTGATAAATATTCAATAGAAAATATAGATCATATGCTGAAAATTTGATTAAAATCCGGGTTAAGGGTTCGAAACTCGGTGGTGTTTCAGGAAATTTTCTATCCTTCTCTTTTTTTTTGACAAAAATACTATTTAATTTTGAAGGCGTAAAAGGAGTTCGTATGTTGCGGTAACCTGTTTTTTTAGTCGAAAATTGTTATAAGTTAACACTTTTTTCTGCTTTTATAAAAAAACATACAGGGTATCTTCTAGTCGGGCAACCCGATTTTGTTAAGATTTGCCATCGTCAGCTTTTTCTGCTTTAACGAAAACATACAGGGTATCTTCTAGTTGGGCAACCCGATTTTGTTAAGATTTGCCATCGTCAGCTTTCATCAATGAAAGCTGTGGACTGAGAAAAGTTGTCTCAACAGCAAACACAGCTGAGATTCTGGTTATATAATTCGTTATCTGCGCAAGATCGCTCAAAGATCAGGGCCATATCAGTCCCCTCAATGAAACCCCCAATTGAAAATGAAATCAAAATCGTTTGTTTTTTGTTGTGTTTCGTCTTCGTGTGTTTCGAATTGTACCGTTAGTCGCACAAGGGTCAGCAGCCATATTTTATTCAAATCCGTTTGCAGTTGGACAAAATCGAGGTCAATACCGTTAGCCATGTTAACAAGCATGTGGGTGGCAGTGCGTGCCCGAGCAAGCCAATTGCAGTCAGCGAATGCAAATGGATGCACAGACCACGACTGCATTGCTACTCATAAGAAGAAGGTGTCGTAATAGTCCACATCATGGCCGGAGACAAAGGCGGTCCTCTCCAGAATGTTGATCAGCTTGAGCGTGGAGTGTAGCGGCTCAACCCGCGGCAATTTCCGCTCTGGCGGCAACTCGATCAGCTCCTCGGGCGTCAGCACATTGCCGTTCTCATCGCAGTGGGTGCGGTGCGTCTCCAGCAAGCCGGGCGCATAGCTGAGCACATGGACATTGGCGCGCGCCTCCTCCGAGGCCATGGCCCGGAAGTACATGTCGCGCGCCCGCTTGCACGAGCAGAGCAGCGTGCTGTAGACCAAGGGACGCACCTGCAGCGACGAGGTCACATTGATGGCCAGCTTCTCGACGCCCTGCAACTGGCTGGCGTGCAGCCAGCGTTGGTTCAATGCCACCGGCGCATACAGCTGCTGCTGCACATACTCCAGCCAGCCCTGAGCCGTCTGCGGCTCCAGCAGCATGTGCGTAGCAGTCTCGCCCTCGTTGTGCACGATGATGGTGCGCTCGAAGGGCACACCTTGGGCCAGCAGCAGGCTCTGCTCCAGCAGCTGCACGCCATTGCTATGCTGATCATTCCACACGCCAGGGACTATGTGCACCGCATCCGATGCCAACAGCCGCCTCAGCTGCTCCAATTTCTCGCGACTTGCGTCCAGGATGAGCGCCAACGAGCCGGCGGCCAGGCGGCCACACAACTCCTGGGCAAGCGTCTGGCCAAGCGGATTCGAGCAGCCGCTCAGCACCAGAAACGTGCGCACACCTAGATCCATTCTCTTTGCTGCCATGACGACCTGCCACAGGATGTCCACTGTAGACTGACTGCTGTTCCGAACACTCTTGACTGTACAACTGTACTGAATGAGCTGAGCTGCTCCAGGCCAGCGGCTAGACTCGGTTGCGGCTGATAAGCGGTCTGTGTACCACGTGTGTATTATATGGGCGGGGGAATCTCAACTGCCTGAGCTGAGATTATGTCAAGTCAACTGTCCTAATCTCACTGACTGACTGGCTGGCTGGCTAGCTGGCTTGCTGGCTCTCTGTCTATCTATCTGTCTGTCTCCGTGTTTCGCTTGCTTTACGCTTTTATACTTCGTCCGCCTGGTGATAAGGTGATCGAACCTTGCTTTCAGCTTCGCTGTCTGTTGCCGTGCGCATCCATGGCGGGTGTCATGGCTATGACCATTTGTAATTAACCAACTGGCTGAAAGTCGCATAGCCCACGCGCCCAGCGCATGGTCAGGGGCGTAGCTGAAGCTGCGGCTGCTGCTGCTGCTGCTTCTAGAACATATCAATTGAAAGAAAGAAAAAAAACTGAAATTTTGGTTGGTTGGCTTACATACATGGTAAAGACTCTGCCCTGGATGAACAGCCCATGGTTGCCGTAAAACTAGTTCGGTTAAGCCTTCTTCCTATGAATCACCCTTTATACTCGTTCACAATGTGAAATGAGTATATTGGTTTTGTGTCACCTGGCTCTAGAGACTTGAATTTGGAGTAAAAAAACAAGTAAGACAACTCTAGTCGGGGGTGCCCGACTAGGAGATGCCCTGAACACCGTCTAATCTGCGTTTTTAAATAAACTCAGTTATGTATTTATTAACGCAGAAAAAATGTCTGTAAAATTAAATATTAAAAAAAAAAATTTTTTTTTGGCTCGTTTTCAAAGTTTAACAAAAACCGAAATTGTATAAATTTGGAGCCTCTAGCTCAAAAGATGTACGATATATAATTTAATAACTTGATTTTGATAAGGTTTTTAATCGATAACAATAAAACGGGAAAAGTTATCAATTTTTCAAAGCAATCTCGATATGCGCGTGCTACGCGTTCATATATACGGACAGACAGACAGACGGACAGGGCTAATTCGACTCAGCTCGTCTCCCTGATCAAAAATATATATACTTTATGTGGTCTGCCACGCCCCCTTCTGCCTGTTACATACATTTGACAACTTAACAAAACCATTATACCCTGATTTCCCATTTTCAATGGGTGCAGGGTATAAAAATATAGTATTTAGCTGCGCCTCTCTTGGGGCGTGGCTAATGAAAACAAGTAAGAACTTTGCAATCGGGTGCTACCGACTGCCAAATACTCAAACGCTACCAGCTCCATTATCCGTTTTGCCCCCAATTGGTATATAAATATAATTTTTTAGCAAATCAATAGAGCAGGGCAACAGTAATTTAGTTGTTAAATTTAAACTTTCTAGCTCTAAAATTGTAGAAGATACTGTTTTTCCTCATTTGCCACGCCCCTAATGGGCGTATTGGGAAAATCTTGACACTACACACGAGTATATGTTGAAAATTTCATACGGACAGACGGACAGACAGCAAGACGGACAAACCCATATACTCAATATACAATTCGTGAATGAGTATAAAAAAGCGATGTTTGCCACAGTGTTGGAGCTGGATTCAACAGTTAGATCACTGTTGACCTCTGCTATAGATATATCCAGAAATTTATTTGGTAAAAATCCGTTAAAAATGTAAAATAAATTAAGAGCTTGCAGGAGTATCAAGCAGTCAGTTGCGTCCGACTGCTGCTTTCTTACTTGTTTATCTCTGTTTTCGGTTTTCATTGCTTCCTTTTACTTTCTTCTTCGTCTTATGTTATGCTAAAAACCCTGATTCCTGCCAAAAAGTCTACTCGTTCGCCTTATGTAGACTTCACTGTAGTTACATAATTATCAACGCTCAGTCGTATGTCTATGACAAAAATTGATTTCTTAACCTTTTGGCTTGTGGATTAGCCTTTCTGCTTTAAGGCTTACAGAGGCTAGACAACTTATTACAGCATGTCATAAACGTCGCGTGGCAATTATAAAACCTGCCCTGTGATCCGTTAGCCCGCGATTATTGATTCAATTTCACAAGCGATATACATACATATGTATTAAATATTGTATAACATATATATATTGTATATTATAAATATTTGTAATTTATAGACTGTCAGCCGGATACGCAGATTGCCATTGAAAACTGTTTTCATGTCGACAAAAAACAATCGGAATAATTTCCTTGCCCGTTTACAATTTGAAACTGGATTAGCGCTGCGCGTATTCGATAATATCGATTAATATGCAATGGCGCCTATCGATTAGTGCAAAAGTGCACGCTTATCCATGTAACTGTGCATTGCATATGTGCAAATGTGTGTATGTACATACGTCACATGCATGAAGAAATCCACTTCGCATATTTGCAAACACGTCCGCTATGTTATTTTCTAGAAAAAGAAATTAGGTCAATGGCCTAGTTTAGCTGGCAATGGACCAATGGGAAAGGCAGACCCTGACGTTGACCGGGGAATTGGGACGCAGCGCTAATCTTGATTGTGCACAACTTGCATAGTTAATTTTTTGGCAGCGTCGACAGCAGCTGAGACAGACAGAGAGAGAGAGAGAGAGAGAGAGAGACAACGAGTGTATAGCATTAGCGATATGAATTTCATGGAATTTGCAAAGTTTTGCGCGGTTTTGTTTATCACCACATCCCACAACATCCACTTGTCGCTGTGCACTGGGCACGTGCTGCCGCCCAGCAGCTGTTGCCCGCCCCCGAGCCTGAACGGGTGACCCTGGCGCGTAGAAATGAGAAAGTCTCCTGGCCAAAATGTAGCTGGCGCTGCTGAGTTTCATTTAAAGCGAATCGCAGACATCGTGCATGCACCCATAAGAATAACAATAATAATACAAATAAGAATAGCAACAGCAACAACAACAACAACTTGAGCTGAGCTTTAGATCGTGGGTATAAAACGTGTGGGTCGCTACGATGTCAATTCAAACGTTTAACGAGCTCAGAGCAGCACGCGACCGATAAGACGAGCCCCTCAGCAACATCCAAATTTTATATTTTATTTATTGTAATCACAAACCATAGAACAATGCACGCCTGCAAATTGATGTTGTCGTTGCTGTTGACGCTGCTGTGCAGTCAGGGCGTAAGTAGCTGAAATTTGCAATTGAAGTTAGTTAAAACTAAGCAACAAATCGTTATTTGCAGCTGTTGGCGGCTTGTGTCTGCTCGGAGAAGGGCACCGATTTCTGTCAGAGCTGCCAGGGACCGACCATAGTGCGACCGAGGCCACGCTACTATGAGCCCAGCGAGGTGAACTTGTCACCCATTGGCGACAATTGCTGGTGCAGCAAGCAGCTGATCGAGCCCGCCCAGCTGCCCAAGACCTGCGGCAAAGTACGTGAGCTCTTTCAATATGTGCACGCATTTAATAATCTGTTGAGCCGCCGCATGCTTGAGGGCGCCATCGAGGCGAAGACATTGGCGGCACAGCGTCTGGCCGAGCGGCTGCAGCGCTTGGAGCAAACCGATTGCCACAAGAGGCGTGCCGTTCACATGCTGCCCGCAAGCTATGGCTATGGCCTGTGACCTGTGACTAATCCAATTGTGGCTAACAAACTTTAAATTTAGAATTATAAAACCCAACCCAAGCCCAGTTTATGCCCAGCACAATAATGCACACCTACATACCATGCATACATACACACGCACACACGCCCACATCCTCTGTAGAAGCTGCCAATGCCACGATCAACGTTTCCGCATGCAAGCGCTATCAGCCGCAATAGGCCAACCATAACAACGTTGTGCTTGCATCAACATAATTATCATCAGCAGCAGCACCAACACCACCACCACAATAACATCATCATCATCATCATGATCATCAACGTAATGGACTTAGGCAACATTGGTGTCGCTCTGTCATCATTATCATCCCGTACGTGCGCCAAGCATTAACAACAACAACAGCAAGCTGCTTGCAATGATAGAACTCATAGTCAATACGATACCAATACTCACAACTCTCGTCATTTCCACAGAAGCCACCATGCAAACCCAGCTGCGACTGTCATAAGTGCGCAGATAGCAGCTACGCCAGCTCCACATATGATAAGTGAGTATATAAACGAATGAAATCTATAATATATATGGTAAATCAATCAATATGAAATCTACTTTAGCATTGGCTATGCCTTGACCGAGAAGTCGAAGGATGATAGCGCACCAGCTGATCCCATTAGCGTCAGCCTGGCCGTTCAGGCCGGCAAGGCCATCAGTGTGCCCGAGGCGAAGCTGGCCTATGGATTCGCTCAGAAGCCCGTGGATGGACAACAGAAGGTCTTCTTCTCCAATGTGCCCGAAGAGAATCTGTTCAAGCTGAAGAGCGATGTCATCACGCTGAAGAAGCGCAACTATGTGGCCAAGGAGGAGCAGGAGGAGGAGGAGTACGTTGAGGAAGAGGAGGAGCAAGCCGGCGACAGTGACGAGGCGGCACCACAATTGACCTACAAGCAGCTTGGCTATATAACCGAACAATTCAAGAATCCCAAATTCAAGAAAATTATCTCCGCCAAATCCAGCTACAGCTCCAGCTCCAGCAGCGATGGCTATGGCAAGGTCGGTGGCAAAGTGTCTGTCGACTGTGGCTTCAAGCCCGGTCGCGTTGCCCCCTATCGCAGTGCACGGCGCCAGGAGCTGGACAGTGGCAGCTACTAATGAGGTAGTCAGAGCACCGACTGTAAATAATTTGTATATGAATAGGCAGGGATGAAATGATGCTGATGATGTATGATGTATGATGTATGTTTTAGTTAGTGTTTAAAACTTATTTAAAATACACAATCCTTTTGCAATAATTAACTCCATTTTGAAGCATAATCATAAAATTTGATCAAGCTCAAGGAGTTGGCATTGCTCCTAGAAAAGTGTTGATATAACACTGAAGTTCTGCTAAGACTGTTTGTTGGCTATCATATGAAACGGGCCTGTAATGCTTTAATCTGCAGAGCACGCTCATCATACTTCTTTTTCTTTCATTTTGAATGTCAAGACAATCAGATAAGCAATACATAAAAAGTAAATTCCAAGTAAAAATGTTCGATAAGCAAACAACACGATTAAAAGAACATTTGTATCAGCAGTTTTTTCCAATTTTTTTTTTGTTGCCCTAAAAGTATACAATACGAAATGTTTATGATGGATTGCTATAAAAAAATATATATATTTTTAAGTACCCACCGAAAATGCCCTTTAACGGCCAAAAGTTGTAATGTCTGTGTACATTAGCGATGGTTGACTCTGCTAATATATCGATTAATCGATATGTCAACATCATAATAATCGCTGCACTCAGCTGAAAGCAGTGCGAAGCAGTTGCAAATCAAACACAAATCTGAATATTGTTTTTCTGCCCCCAAACCCAAGTGCAACACTTGATTCGGCACTGAAATCAACGTATGCTGGAAACATGACTTTTGACAGAAAATATCGCAAGCGCACATTATTTGAAAAGGTCAGCGTGAACAGCAACAGCAACAACAACAACAAGAGCAACGCGAACAAGTTGCAACAGCAGTGGAAAAGCAACAACAATCGGAGAGTAAAAAAAACATTGTTCAAGTTCAAGTTCAGCCGCAGTCGTCGCCGCCGCCGTTGGCCAGAACAGACAACGCTCCAGACGTGGTCGCTGGTACTGCGTGAGAGATTGCACTGGCTGGAGTCAAAGCCGATATAAAGAATGCGCCCAGCCAAGCTTGGGCTAGTTGCCAGAGCGGCAGATACCCAAACAGACGCCGTTTGATACCATTTGATATAGCATAATATACAGATCGCGATGGTCTTACTGCCAATTGTCGTATTGGCACTGCTGAGCCATGTTGCTGTTGCAGCTCCCACGCCCGTTCAGGTTGTCTACACGGGAGAGGATGGCTGCGCGTGCCCCACCCAATTGGGCTATCAGCTGAATGTGCCCAATCCGAGCAAGCCCAAGCGGTATGAGGGCGGCCAGTACGGCTATCGCGTGGATAAGCCCGTGCAGACCAAGGCTAAGATAAGCTACAGCTTTGACTTCACCGTCGAGGAACCACGCACGCCTGCACCGCCCAAAACGAAGCCGGCCAAGCTGTATGCCAAGGTGGATCGTGTTACGGTCAACAAGTCAGGTGGGTGCCACACAACAGATGCATAGATTCATAGATAACACATCTCTTGCCTATGCCCAGATTGTCGCGCCCGGGACAAGGCGAGCTGCAGCTGCAGCAGCTGCTCCGCTGCCAAGCCAAGGTACGTAGCCCCACAGACCATTGCCAATGGCAATGCCATACGTCGTCGTCGTGAGCTGCGTGCGCATGGCTCGCTGCTGCGCAAGCGCCTGATGCGCCAGCAACAGTTGCAGGAGCGTCCGGTGCGATATGTTAAGCTGTACCACAAGGATCTGACCCCACAGCAGCAGCAGAAGATGCGTCTGTTTGGGCTGGTGCCGCCGGCACAGGAGACGTCAGCGAAGATCAAGCGCAAGACGAAGAAGACGTCGGCGCATGGCAAGCGTTGGCTGGGCCTGGGGCGTCACTTGACCAAGCGTGACATCAAGGGTGAGTATGATCTGCTGGAGCGGGACCGGGCCAATATTGATTTGACCGCTCCAGAGATCATACAATTCATGCCGGAGACACTGAATCCCAGTTTCAAGCGTGGCCAGTGCCACATGGGCTGCGGTGCCATCACAGCCAATGGGCCCAACGATGCCGTCGAGGATGCCCAACAGATTACCGAGCAGCCCCAGCTCTCGGAACAGCATACAGAGCAGCCAGATCTAGCGGAGCAAGCGGAAATGCCGCCAGCTCCGTCACTGGTTAACTCGATACCCGCCAAGCGCTCGGCGTTCAGCTACTTTCCACAGCAGCAGATACCCTCGCCGCTGTCAGGCGGCTACCATGAGTACAGATTTGTGGATGATACGCAGCTGCGATCGCTGCTGTCGACCACCTCGGTGCCAGATCCGCTGGAGCAGAGCTCCACCCCGCTGCAATTCGCTGGCGATCTGCAGTCGATAAGTCCGCGCGCATACACAACGCCAGTGCTGGGCATGGCCGATGGCTATCCGGTGGAGCACATGGCCAACAATCAGCTGGACAGCATCATATCGGGCATTGTGTACAAGCATCCGGACTATGTGGATACCAGCTCACAATATGGCGGCGTCTTGGTTGACCCCGAGCCCGAACAAAGAAAGCAAACGACCGACTTTCTCAAGAAGCTCATCGACGGCCGCCTCGGCGGCTGGGGCTTCGACACGTCCACCGAGCCAGAGTCGGCGCTCAGAGCTGATTACTCGACGACGCCAGCGAAAACCTATGGCTACAATAGCCACAACCATGACGGCTACAGCTTGGACACATACAATGTGCCGCCCATCACCGACTATCTGCGCGCCTGGTTCTAGCCGCGGCTCACCTAAGCACCTAACTAATTGTGCTGCCTGAGCACAGATCATTGTATTATATTGAGCGGTTATTAATAGGGTTATCTGTGGTTCTACTTCTATGCTAGTTGCCTATAGTTTATAATAAACTTAATACAAAACAAACAACAACAAAATAATAAATTGAAAATGATTGGCGGCTTTTTGTTCTCACACTCTGATTCGATTCTCATTGCAGCTGCTATGGCGACGGCAACAGCAACGGAGGTGGCTACGGCAACAGCAACGGCAACGGCTACGGCTATGGCTACTAAAGCAGATGACCCAATGGGCCAGCGGGCCAACAATTCTGCTGAGCCCGGCAAATCTGGGCGCGCATTTATTTAGGCCAGTGGAACAATGCCCGCTCCACTTGTATATATGTATTATATATATCTCTATATATATATGTTTTGTAAATTGTATTTCATTTATTTTTCTCATATTGCACTTTTCAACGTTCTGTCCGCCCGTCCGTCCGTCCGTTCGTTTTCTGTTTACGTTCACATTTCAACGTCAACTTCTGAGCTGTGCTCCAAAAAAGTATTCAATAAAAGTCTTTTGCCATGTCTAACTATATATATGTTCTTATTTATTACTATTTTAATATCAATTATTATTAGAGTTAAATGTTTCAATGGAACTTCGACTTGGACTGCCATAAATGATCATAAATTTACATGTAATTAAAGCATAATTAACACTTATTTTGTACAATCATTTAAACATACACTACATACTCTCATATATGTATATTCGTGCTCCTATCAAGGTTAACAACTACTTTCACATGCTGTTTTGTTGTAGATACATTCACGTTCTTGTTTCGCCTTGAAATGCTCACAAATTTGAACAGGAAGTCCACGCGCCAAACTTGCCGATTGTTTAGCTATCGATTATTTGGCGAAAGTAAAATGCAATTAGATATTCTGCTATCTCTAATAGATTATTAGATATTCTGCTTCACGTTTCTTCTTGATTGTTTCTTGTACTTCTTTCTACCAGTTTCTTGCGCTTTCACTATCTCTCCAACTATTTATGCACATTCCAAGCGCATTTTCATGATTTTTGCATGCCAAATAATTGCAAATGCAAAAGAACTTTCGAGTAGAATAAATTGATGGCTGTCTAGATAGATCTTGCTGATGTTTTAATCATAAGTGACATGAGTAGATATCAGCACAACGAACACTTACAACAATATGAACTTACCTTTAAGAGGTAAACAGCTGTCAATCTTTTGGCAATGGCATTTGGGCTTGGTACTCTTAGTTGTGCTTTACGGAAGTCTGCGATATATTTACAAGTAAATATTTATTATTTGCCTCTGTCCTCTGTCTTATTTGCTCAGTCAATCAGTCACTGCTGCAGCTGCAACCAGAAATGGCCGCCATCAATGACAAGTGCATTGCGTACTAGCTGCAGTATGGAAGCCTCATTTTGTTGACCCTGGGCCAGCTGACGCATCGAAGATGAAGCAAGGTTGACAGCGATGATGCCGTTGATGATGCATCTGATATCTGGCCATAGATCACGTCTGTGCGCACGCTAACCGCTTTAGCGACTGTTGCAAAGCTCGCGCAGCTGCAATCGAGTATTTAAGTCCAGTTCGCTTGGAACGCTGAGTTCAGTTGGAGAGCCCGAGCACATCACACATCACAGCTAACATCACATAACAGAATGGGCGCCCGTGCCAACTCTGTTTGGCTGCCGCCGCTGCTAATGCTGATGGTAATGGCATTAGCACAGCTGGCAATTGGGCAGGTGAGTTAATGGTAGACTCGAAGCATAATGAGCACAAATTAACTCAACAATCAATTGCAATCAGAACAATGACACCGCCAACACCAGCAGCAGCAGTCCAAGCAGCGTCAGCAGCAGCACCACAATCCGTCCCAGCACCAATAATGCTGATTTGGTAATTGAAGGTGATCTGAATAAGGCAGCTCGCGTTGAGCAGATGGACAAAGAGCTGGAAACAGACTTGGACACCACTGCGGTGACACCGAAGAGTGCAGATGATGGCCACTACGATTTGATAGATGTGATGGCCGCCACAAGCGCTGGCGTCGGCAAGCCCAAGAGTGGGCAGACAACGCGCATCTATACCACCGGCGATGTGAATGATGATTTCTGGCTAAAGCATTTGGGCGATGACTTCAAGCATGCCATTCACCTGCAGGTGGGCGGCACAAATGAGGACTACAATCGCATCATCAATCAGACTAGCAATGGCATACATGAGGAAGTGCATCATGAGTATTTGCCGGGCGCCGAGCGACCGCCAGAGGTGCAACGACAGGAGCAGCAACAGCAACGACAACAACAGCAGCAACAGTTGGGCAGATCAGCTGGCTATGGTCACCCTAATCTGGTCACCCAGCTGAGTCTCGATGGCGAGGCAATGGCGCTGAAAAATAACTATCTGCGGCAACAGGCACAGTACCAGCAGCAACAATACGCACGAGGCTATGCACAGCCCAACACACACTACAACACACACACTGGCCATAGGCACACCTATGCACACACACACCCACACACACACACACAGCATACACAACATACACAACACACACAACATACACACACACAGGCTGGCAAGTCACACAATGGCCTGCGCCATCGTTACAAATCCAATACAGCAAATGCCGCTGCATCGGAGTCGGCGGCGCCCAGCTATATCAACTCCAGCGAGGACACCTTGCACGCCGCGCAATCGCAGGCCTCGCCCAGCTCGAGCATCGCACGCACCGAAGATTTGGATAGCCAGCTGCCCTTCAAGTCAGCATTCAATGACTTTGGCAGTCGACCCACGCGCGATCTAACCTATTTGCTTTATAAGCGCGGACTGTGAGCGTCTGACTAAATAAGTTTAGCATTAAATAACTTAATAAACGCAAAAAAAAAGAGAAAATTTTAAAAGGAGATTGTATTACTTGTAGATAGCTGTAAGAATCATAGTACTATATATATATATATAATATATAAAGATAATATTACTTTATATACTATATGTGAGATATATGCAGCTGTGTTCATAGAAATAGTAGTGCGACTGAAATGTTGAGCAATTTGAATGTATATATATAGATATGTAGATATGTAGATAGACAACAAACTAATATATACATATTTATATATATACATATACTTATAATAATTATAATAATAATTTTGTTCGATGAAAATAACGAATTGTTTTAGTTATTTAATTTTAATTAATTCTACATTTAAGTTTTTTAAAAAAATTTTTTGGTTTCATTTAATAAATACCCTATTCTATTTGGGTAATTTTTTGTTATATCAAAAAATCTTTTAAAAAGACTTAAAAAGTTGCTATCAAGTGTGCCAATAATTTTTTGTTCGTCACTAAATTGTTTTAAAAATATTGTGTATATTTCGCACTACTATTTTCATGAACACTGCTGTTATGTCTATAGCCTGGCGCTGCATTTGCTGCTTGCCAAGTAAGCAATGCCAAATATGAGCTTTAATATTTCATTAGCCCTTACTTACTGTATATGTCTATGTATTGGTCTAGGTGTCTAGGGGCTAGTGCTTGCTGCATGCCCCATACGAGAGCTGCCTTGGCCGCTGCATGCGTGTGTGGCATAAGTGAGAACTTGGACTACAACTAATTGTAGCATATGAAATACTATAGAATTTTCTTAAATTCTAGTTAAATGTGCATTAGTTTTACCATCAGCAAGTGTTCGTCGTCAGCTCTGGCAGATAACTGCCAAAAGTAAGAATGAATTTGAAGCGAGAATGAATTGTGCCACATCATTAGAATAAAACGAAATTCTTTTTGTGCACTTTTCGTGCAATGGAATTCCTAAATGTGTGATAGATAATATATATATATATATACCTATATCTATATTAGATATTATATTCCAGATAGTTGGCACTGTTCCGCTTGCTAGTTGAAGTAGATTTGTAGCTTACAGCTGTGTGTTGATAAGATATATTCGATAAGACTTGAAACAGGCAAAATTGTGGATGAAGATCACTTGAAGATCAATTTGTGCCAACTGTCACAATTGTGTGTGTGTGTGTGTGTGTGTGTGAAGAACTCACTCAGATACAGAGACAGAGCACGAGCATTGCAGACAGCGACTGAGATCTTGGCCATTGGCCAAGCAGCAATGAGATGTACAACAAGAACAAGAGTGGAGTCAAGTCGAGTCGAGTCGAGTCGAGTCGAGACAAAAATTTGAAATCGGAAATGTAAATCGTTGGGCAATGGCATCGCAAAGATCACGTAGTCGGGGCCATGATGGTTATGGCAACGTGAGCGCGATATAAAAGCGCCACAGCGATGCCATAGGCCCGCTATAAAGACCAAGCACCAGTGCCAACCAACGAACAGTAGACATCTGAGCGCTGACACATATCAAAATGCAACTTGGTCTCTGGTTTGGGCTTTTCGCCGTCGCCGCCGCACCGGTACGTACACACACAACCCACTAAAGCTCCCAACTCCCACCCACTCCACTGACCCCAACTGCGACTCTCTATAATTCGCTCAGTCAGAAAAAAACAACAACAAATTTTTAACAATTTCTATTTCATTTCGTTTCATTTTTTCTTTTAGCTGGTGAGCGCTAATTATGGTCTGTCAGGTCGTGGTGCCGGCGGTCAGATACAGTATCTGCCTGGAGGTCCATCGGCGGGCTTGGATGAGTATGTGAATGCTGCCACCGGTGGCTCGCAGCCCTCATCGAATCAGCTGACAGCTCAGGCTGAGATTCAGCCCTCGCCCGAGGAGGCACGCCGCTTGGGCCGTGTCCAGGCTCAGCTGCATGCTCTGAACAACAATCCCACCTATCAGAAGCTGAAGAACTCTGAGGATATTGCCGAATCACTGGCCGAGAACAACTTGGCCAGCAACATTCGTCAGGGCAAGATCAATGTGGTCTCACCCCAGTTTGTTGATCAGCATCTGTTCCGTTCCCTGTTGGTGCCATCGGGCCACAACAATCATCAGGTGATCGCCACACAGCCCCTGCCACCAATCATTGTGCACCAGCCCGGCGCACCACCCGCCCATGTGAACAGCGGCCCACCGACTGTGGTGCGCGGCAATCCTGTCATCTACAAGATCAAGCCATCGGTTATCTATCAGCAGGAGGTCATTAACAAGGTGCCCACACCACTGAGCCTCAATCCCGTCTACGTCAAGGTGTACAAGCCAGGCAAGAAGATCGAGGCACCACTGGCCCCAGTCGTTGCGCCCGTCTACAATCAGCCTCAGTCCTACAGCCAGCCTCAGTCCTATAGCCAGCCTCAGTCCTACAACCAGGGACAGTCGTACGGCAATCATGGCGGCTCCGGCCCCAGCAACTCTGGCTCCAGTTCCGACAGCTATGCCGCCGGCGCTGAGTCTCCACTCTATGCCAGCCCCGCTCCCTATGGTTCATCCAACTATTAAGCGAGCACCACTGCACGGCACTTGCCGCTGCTGTCGCTTGCTGCACAGCGGTTGAGCAGTCCGCTGCCCTGCTGGAGGGTGTTTAATTTAACAAATTTGTTTTTTTTTTCTAATGCAAATAAAAAAAAGCCTAAAATACAAAAACCAAAAATTGAAAATGTCTTCATTAATAGTTCAAACTGTGTAGCTAACTAAGCTCTATAAACTCTGCTTGATATCCTAGGCAAAAATTAAGGGTTTTATGGCAATAAAAAGTCTCTGATTTCCTATTGATATTTTATGCAAACTGCATGATTTTTCACATGATTTTCACATGATTTTTCATGTCCTTAGGCAGTGTTAACCTTGCTATCTTAACTACAGCGAGTCGAACTTTATAGCTCCCTAAGCTTCCTATGAGATCCTGTGAAACAACTTGATTTCAATATGATATCGATATACATTTCTTTAAAGTATTTGAATTTCTTTGTTAAACTAAGAAACAAATTCATTTTAAAGTAATTTCGCATGTCTTTGGTTCCAAAGTTCCCCTGAAATCCCAGTTACTTTTTAACATATTTTAGACATAGATATTAAATTATTATCATAAATGTATATTTCTAGATCTGTTTTACTTAATTTACATTTACATTTTCAGATATTATTGCACTTAAATCGTATCGAAAACATAGACAACAAATGGGCCAAGATCGAAAAAGCGCTGACAATTTGAACACTTTTTGATTTTTCAGCATTTTATTTTTTGATTTTAGAAATTCTGCTGTCGTTGGCAGTTTATAGCATGGCGATTATAAGACTTGTATATATAAGTATAAATATATATGTATATAAGTCTATATGTATACATATATAGATAATTATATATAGTATATATGAAGTTCTTTTCTAGCATAGCATGTGATATGATATTTTACACAGATATTTTGCATTATCATCTATGGTAATTCTTATAGCTAGATTAAAACTTTAAAGAGAACTTGAAACCAGTTTTGTATTATTAGTATAATAATGATATGCTACTTAGCTATGCTTAGCTTTGGCTTGAAAAGATTTGCCAATTGCTTCAATTTCTTTTTCTTATAACATATTATATATATGCATATACAGCTTTGTTCATTAGAATAGTAGTGCAACTGAAATGTTGAATAATAATATATATAATATTTTGTAAACAATTTAAATATTAGATTATATATATATCTGAATACTCGTTTCAAATTATTTTCAAAATATTATTTTAAATTATATTATTATATTATATTATATATAATATTTTATTTAATTATATTATATTTTTATATCATAATATATTTTATTTTTTAAAATTTTATTATATTATTTTATTATTTTATTATCATATTATTGTATTATATTATATTATTATACTATTTTATTATTTCACTTGCACTACTATTTTGATGAACGCAGCTTTATATGATTTCCCATAGAAGTTATATATATGAAATATATATATGTATATATATAGTATGCATAAGTTTTATATAGACTTTTATAGCTAACATTTCTGTAAACTTCTATAGCTAACATCTCTATAAAATTTGCTTAAATATGAAATATAAAAAAATATATAATATAAAATAGGAAAACTTGACTTTAGATTAATATTATATTATTATATATTATTTATTTATTAAATTATTTATAAATATATACAAATATTGTCAAGCTTCAACTCATATAGAATTCCACCAAGCCTAAGGCCACGTCAGCAACTATGCAACAACTTTTTTTTGCAGTGTATGCTCAGGAAAGGGCTAAAACAACTGCCCAAAATATGCACGATTGAGCTGAATGCTGCTTAAACTTTAGCTAATGTTTAATAAATATATATAACTAAATTTTTTGCAGTGCATATATATACTCGTAACATGCCCAAAGCCACGTCAGCTAAAAATAAATAAATAGAGTTGCCTCTACACCAACTTTTTGTGCAGTGTATGCTCATGCAAAGGGGTAAAAGAAAACGCACAAAATATGCTCAAGGAATCTAACTTGATTAGACTTTGCTGAAATTCAAATACAAATACGCATAAATTGTTTGCAGTGCATCAAGTTAAAGTTAAAGTTGCCTGAAACTAGACACCAACTTTTTTCTTGTTGCAGTGTATGCTCGATAGAGTTAACATATCTAATACAAACTTCTCAAACTATAACTGCATTTTGTTGCAGTGTATGGCCTAACCTCATATGATTGATCTATCAGCAGTTAGCTAGGAGTGTGAAGTATAAGATTTGGAACTGGGCTCATGGAACTTGTGACTTGACACTTGGCCACTCACCCAGCGCTGATCAGCTGCGGGCACTAATCGCATGGAGCTTTCAATGCGGAACTGTTGCACTGCCATTTGGCAATCACAATCTGCGCTCAGACAGTCGGTTTTGTTCTGTTCTGTTATGGAAAACCTCGATATGGCTTATGTGTCAGGGCACGATGCACGAGATGTTGTTTGCGGATTGTTGGCTGATGGGGCTCTATAAGTTGTTGTTGTTGTTGCTTTCGACGTAACACGCCGAGATATGCGCAACGAGATGCGTGCGAGCAATCAGCATTTGGCCATGTTCGCTAGCTGGCGTGGGCAATAGCAACAAACAGCAGCAACAACAACAATGTGCCAGAGCTGGAGCGGAACAGCGGCAGCACCGCAACCGGCAGCAGCAACGGCTGCCGACCGGGCCAAATGTCACGTACCATAGGGCAAGCGTCCGATGCCAGCATATTTAAAGAAATCTCCGAGCAAGCTAAGGCAGCAGAAGACAGCAGACGGTCGTACAACGAACCACTCGAGTTCGAACCGCCAACTGGGACTGGAAACGATGAACAGACACAGCATCATATGGGCGCTAGCCGCCTGCTTAATTGTACGTAACCAATACGCCCAGTCGGCCACTCGATGACCCACTTGCTCCACATCTTAGCGACATCTCAGCGAAGCACACGCAGAGATCGCATTACAACTCGGTTATTCGCCATCTCATTCTCTCTCTCTCTCTTTGTTTCTTTCTCTCTCTCTCTCTCTCTTTCTGTTAATCTCTGCAGGCATGTGCCAGCGCTAGCAGCTACGGCGTACAACCGAACTACGGCTCTGGCGGCCAGGAGTCATACGGCTCTGGCGGACAACAGAGCTACAGCTCCAGCTCCGATGGTGGTGATGCAGCAGCCGCTGCCTCCGCTGGCGGTGCCGGTGAGTACGGCAATGGTGTCGGTGATGGCGCCTCTGCTGGCGCTTTGGCTGGCAATGCCGATGCCGCTGGCGTCGCCCAGGCCAACCAGGGCAGCTATGGCTCCGACCAGAACATTCCCTACAAGCCGGTGAACACCAAGGGCAACACCCTCACCTCCTCGATCACCTACCCGCAGAACAAGGGCGAGATTCTGATCCATCGTCCGGCACCCATCATTGTGCGTCGCCCACCCACCAAGGTGCTGGTGAACCATCCTCCACTGGTGGTCAAGCCCGCCCCAGTTGTGCTGCACAAGCCCCCAGCAATCGTGCTCCGCAAGGTCTACGTTAAGCACCACCCACGTCGCGTTAAGGTCGAGCCTGTCTTCGTCAACGTGGTGAAGCCCCCAGCAGAGAAATACTTTGTCAATGAGAACAAGCAGGGCTACGGCCAGGGCTCACACAGCTCTGGACAGGGTCACAACCATCACATTCTGAACAGGCCCGGCCCCATTGTGTCCGGTCCCCAACAGCATGGCCCCGGTGGTCAAGCCCTGCCCGCTTATGCCTCTGGCGCCGACAATGCCGCCGCCAGTGCTGGCTACCAGCTGCTCCAGGGCGGCAACCATGGCCTCTCCGCCCTGGCCAACATTGCTGGCGAGCGTGAGGGCAACTATGGCGGCCAGAGCTACGGCCCCAGCCAGTCCGGCCCCAGCTACTCGGGCTCATCGTACTAAGCGCATCCAGCGCTGACGATGCCCAGCGACGATGTCGCTGCTTCCAGCTGCCAGCTGCCAGCTACCAGCTACTGGTCTTAACTGGTCTTAGTTACTATGTTTTTTACACAGCTTGGACGCTCACAAGGCGGGCGCGCAGGTTTCTTTGCAAACAAATAAAAAAAAAAAAATAATTTTGAAAAAATTAAAAAAAAAAAAACTTGAATTATTTTGTGATGGGATTATGATATGATTATGAATATGATATGATATATGATATATGATATATGATATATGATATATGATATATGATATATTATATATGATATATGATATATGACATGATATAATATTTGATCTGGCACAAACTTGCTGCAGTCGGAATGGGACAACAGATTCAGATTCAGTTTATGATTTGGCTAAATTGACTTTTGGTTAACTTAGCCTCTGGATAATTATTTTAATATTTTCTTTTTTAAAATATTATAATTTTTTTAAATTTTTATAAAAGATCTGTAATCAAGTGAAAATTCTTACAATATCTTTATCTAGTCAAGCTTTAGCTTTAGGCCAACAGATTCCAATGCGTTTTACAATTCAGCGAAGTTGGCTTATTAGTCTTAGCCATAATACTTTTCTTGTTCAAAATATTATAAATTTTAGTAAAAGAATCTTTGATTTTATATCAATAATCAGCAAATGGAAATTCTGACAGTAAGACAATATCTTCTTTATATAGACAAACTTTAGCTTTAACAAATCAAATAGCTAAAAGTTATTATTTAGTTCTAGTAGCTGAGTCTTTCTTAAATTTCCATAACAATTTTAACATTTTGCTCTATAATTAAGTGCTTTAAGCTAGAACATATCATGTCTCTATCTAAACAAACAAATTTTGTTTAGCTAAATGCCATTTATGAGCTGCACTTAGAGCTGGGCCTATGCCAAAAGCAAACTTGAATAAGTTATTTCAGTTTAGAGTAGACGGCGTTATGATTATATGAAATTAAGGAGTATATAAATTACTTACTTAGAGCTGGACATACACTATAAATATACATATAATATATTTATATTCATATGAATTTACAGCTGTGTTCATGAAAATAGTAGTGCGATGGAATATAAATAAAATCTGAATATAAATATAAATATAATCGGAATATATATATATATATAATCAGAATATATATAGAATCAGAATATATATATATATATATAATCTGAATATATATATAATCTGAATATATATATATAATCTGAACATATTTGCAATCTGTATATATATACAATCTGAATATACATACAATCTACATATATATATATAATCTGAATATATGTATATATAATCTGAATACATGTATATATAATCTAAATATATATATAATCTGCATACTCGCTTCAAATTGTGTTTGTCACAAAATCTTGTTCAACATTTCAGTCGCACTACTATTTTCATGAACACATCTGTACTATATACAATAACTATATCATTTCAAAAGCTAACTTCATATGATAATCTACAACTTTGCCTCTTTCAATAACTAAATTATAAGCTAAAATTATATAAATATTTGCAATCATTTCATACATCAGCCACACCTCCCTCGTAAGGTAAGGCTCTTTCGACAATTTGTATAAACTAAGCCGCCTTAAACAAACAATTTATTCGAGTATAATTAATATTTTGCGTGCATCAGTTGTCCTCCGATGGCAGTGAGAGAGGTCGAAACGATTGTTGTTTGTTGCCTATGCCATGCCTTCGTCGTCAAACACCGCCTCCTAATGCGAATGCGAATCATAGCAATTGTTTGGCTAATGGCATGGGGCAAGCGTGTTTAAGCACAATAATCGAATTTGAGTTTAAAGTTCCGAATGTAGGTCGCCGCCCATTTGTCGAATTGAGAGATCAGCATAAAAATGCGACACTTTTGCGAAAAGTTTTCAGTTTGTAAGCATAAATAGTCGAGCGCATACAAAAAATCTAAAAAAAAAAATAAAATAAAAGAAATTAACAAAAAATAAATAAATTTAAATAAAACTAAAAACTGTTACAAGTTCAGCGCGTGCAACATAAACAGAAATAGTTAAAAAAAAAAAAACCCAAACTAAACTGAGAAGATGCGTCTGCAACTGCATCTGCTGTTGTTGCTGCTGCTGCTGCTGCTGCTCCTGGGCCAGGGCTATGCACGGAATATTGTGAGTCCGACAGAAAACCAAATCCACAAAAAATCCCAATTCATCTGAAATTTCCTTTTCATATGCCAACTCAGCCCGTTCGTTTGCGGCACCAGCGCCTGGCCGCCGGTCGAGCGTTTCCAAACTTCTTTCAACTGATCATCAGCGTCATGAGCAGTCTGCATTAAACACTAATCTAAAGCTTACTTAATAACAATTTAAACTTACTTCTATGTTTTTTTTTCAATTAGTCTAGTTGCAAGGTTTTGCTTTATGATTTCTACTTAAGCGCTCTAATATTTGGTTTGGGCCAACTGCAATACACAAAATGTAGCCGCAGCGCTTTGGAAATACCACGTACAAACGAAACGAGCCATTGGCCAAATTTCTTTCAATCAGTCGCATTTCCGTACAGTTTTCGGGTTTTGTGTCTTGAGCGTTTTTATTGGTTTATTATAAGGTTACATTTTTTTTTGTTATAAATTGTTAAATTGTTGCTTGAGGAGTTTGAACAAAAAATGATGCAGAAACAAGCAGCTTTTTAAGTTTAGTTATATAGTCTACTTTAGCGAATAAGTGTTAATAAAATGTATAAATAGAGTTTTTGTAAATGTGTTGTTTTTTTATGTTGATTTTGCTTCGAAAATGTTTGTAAGTTTGTAAGTTGCTAATAAAATCGCATAAAATTGCATAGATTACATATTTAAAAAAAATTATTGTTGCGATCATTTTACGGATTTTACGGATACTGATGATGCTCTACTATGAATTTGTGTTCAAAATGTTCGTTTAAAAAAACTAAATTTAAAACAACTTTAAAACGGCGTATAGTTAGTTAGTTTGTTTCTGTTTTTTTTTTTGATTTTTTAAGTAAAAAAAAAAATGTAAAGTTGAGCTGTTAGTTAAATATAAATTGAGAATATTATATGTTGTACGTTGAATGTTGCATGTTGTATGTTGCATGTTGCATGTTGTTTGTCGTATGTTGCATGTTGCATGTTGCATGTTGCATGTTGCATGTTTGCATGTTTGCATGTTGCATGTTGTATGTTGTGTTTTTGCGTGTGTATATTGAGTATAAAGTGAATTTGAAGTCGTTTGCTCTAGAGACGTAGTGGTCCGTAGACAGTTGGCGGAGATTTCTGTGCATTCCCTCCGCTTGCTTCAATGGTAAAGTTTTTGATCCTATCAAATGGATGTGCACTAAGTCCGCCGCTTGGCTCAATGGTATAGTTTTTGATCCTATCAAACGGATGTGCACTAATTCCGCCGGTTGGCTCAATGGTACAGTTTTTGATCTTATCAAACGGATGTGCATTAGCTCCGCTTGCTTCAGCGGTATAGCTGCTGCTGCTGCTGCTGCTGTTGTTGTTGTTGTTGTTGTTGTTGTTGTTGTTGTTGTTGTTGTTGATGATGGTATCAAACGGTATTGCTACCGATGGCATCGGTATGCCCCAACTGTATGAGGTCTACATAAAGGAGATGGAGAAGATGTTTGAATACAAAATTCATTGATTTTATGCTCTTATAGTTTACCTGTCCAATCTTGGTGGGGGGCGGATAATAAAGTGATGAATACAGCGATTGTTGTGGTGGCTGCACCGCTAGTTGGGCTGGCTGCAACGTTTGTTGCGGTGACTGCACCGCTAGTTGTGCTGGCTGCGGCGCCTGCACTGCCGAATAAAAGCTGAACTGATTGCCATTGGTGTTGGGCGACGGAGTCGGTGTGGGCAGCAGCAGGGCATGCGATAGATGTGAATCCTTGTTGTTCAGATCGGGCAGTTGCTCCGGACGCTTGGAGCGCATTTTGTTAAAGCCAATAGGCTTGGTGCGAGCGTGGTTTGTGTCGGCGTTTGCCTCGATGCCGAAGGCAGTTGGATCAACGACAGTAGCTGCTATTGTAAGCGGCGAAGGCGGCGGTGTGGCGTTCACTGCCAGAGCTGTTGAGTCCTCATTAGGTTCCTTTTGTTGTTGGTCCGTGTTGTTGTAGTTTTGATTGATGTTCGCATTGCTAAAAATTCGCAACTGCTCCTCGGGCGGCACCAGGTGAGACCAGCGCATATGCATGTCGACGCCCATGTTGTAGAAGTAGCGCAAGGTGCTCAAATCGGCTGGCAAATCCTCACCATTGGCGTGCAGCGATCGCCTCGGCTCTAAGGTATCCTCAGTGCTGCTGCGCAAGGCTGGTTTGCTAGCTGTGGTTGCTGTGGTGGTGCTCATGTTGCAACTGTTGCTGTTGCTGTTGCTGCTGCTGGTGCAGGTGGCCAGCGAGGGCAGCATCACTGAAGCTACCGGTGACGGCAGCGTCACCGTTTGTGGCGCAAACATAAATGGTGCTGCTGCATATGACTGCGGCGGTGGTGGCGGCGGCGGTGGCTGCAGCGAAACGGTCGTCGTTGGTGGCGGCTGGGCATAGCCACTGAAATGCATATACATGCAAGTATCTGCCGGCAATCGAGTGCCTGGATAGATCCCAGTCGGAAATTCCTCTGGGATGGGCTGCGTCGAGCTGCGCCATTGCTGCGGCAATTGCCCAGGCCGCCCAGCCATGGGCATATAGTTAAGATACTGCGTTGTAGACACCTTTGCATGATGCGATGGCAATGGCGGCAACGATGTTGCTCCAATAACAGGTGCCGCAGCAGCAGCAGCAGCAGCGGCTGCTTGTTGCTTTTGCTGCGGCTGAGACTGCGACTGCGGCTGCAACTGCGACTGCAACTGCGACTGTGGAGCTCGTACAGACTTTTCGCGTGGATTGTAACGCTGTTCCCGAAATTGCTTCTCCAGCTCGATCGCTTCATTAAAAGCCGCCTGTTGTTGTTGCTCCTGCTGCTGCTGCAGCTGCAACCGCAACTGTTGCTGCTGCTGCTGCAACTGTTGCTGCTGCTGCTGCAACTGCTGCCGCTGCTGCTGCTGTTGCTGCTGCAAAGTTCCATGATCGTTGTACATTGGCGGACAGCCGTGCCAAGAATCCAGCTGCAGATACTGCACGCTGCTCGTCTCAAAGTAATTGGTCACATCGTACAGCTTGGTCTTCTTCCACCTGGGCTTCGCCTTCTGGGTTAGCTTGGCCAGATGCATACGTTGCATCTGACGCTGATAGCGATACGGCACCGTCCATGGCCGAAACTCGTCCGGTGGCACCGGATGCAAAGCGTCATAGGGCACCTATTAGAGACGGACAATAAAGCCAGAGCCAGAGCGGTTAGTGAGAGCAATAGAAATCATAAACAAATCAAGACACAGAGAGACGGGTGGTACGGGGTCGACAGAGCAATAGAGAATTTCAAGTGTATGGGGCGAGGCAAGGGGATGGCATGGCCTACCAAAAATTTCTTTCCAAATTGCTCAACATAGACAACTGAATAAGATTTGTCTTTGTCAATTTTCTGAATGTGGCATGTGTAGAGCTGTCTATCGGCGTCGGTCTGCAACTCCACGTGGCACTTGGCGCCCACCTGTAAATGATTTGCATCAATCAGGTTAGAATGCATTCGAGTTGGAAATGATTAGCAACAAGTCCGGATAGAGTTTGCATTCGAATTGGAATTTTGAATCAATTTTGAAGTGTGGTGGGTGTGGGGAGTAGATGCGTTAATTAACTTGATAAATTGAAATTGATGGATTTATTACTTTTAACCCACCTTGAAATTGTAATCATTGGCATAGACATTGTAGCGCTTCGCCTCCTTGCGCAGATCGTTCCAGCTATCAAACTCAATATTCCGATACATGTACGGATCCAGAGACTTGGCCACCTTATAGGGAAACGGGGTGATGCCTAGATGCATAGATAAAAATCATATCAGTTTACAAAACAAGCTATCTATGATCTTCAAGCTGCTGACTGCTCACCATCATCCAGCAGTTGACGCACACACGAGTTCATGGGATTGGGACACATGTGCATTAATTCGGTGCCGTCGCTAGGCACCAAAGCGTTCAGCGGCAAATCCAAGCCCATCTTCAACTCACGCCTATTATTAAACTCTAGAGAGGCTTGTCTCAACTGCTTGAGATTGTGATGGAAATTACACAGCTTATAGTTTTCCAGTATGCATTTGGTGTGCTCGGGCAAGTCCAGTGCAAAGGAGCGTCCATCGCCGCAAATAATGCGCACAAAGTAGCCCCTTGGATCGAGCTCCACCTCGTAGCTGCCCCATTCAAATGCATGCGGATGCAGCATTGTCTCAACCGCGAACGCCACGTCGGGCAGCTTGAACAGCATCTTATACAGCAGCTTAAAGCTTATGGCTAAAATCAATTACATAATCAGTTAGTAAATGGTTTATCTTTTGCTTTAGCAATTAACTAACATTGGCTAATCGCTGCCTTTTCAATGTATTCCAATTGGTAGACGGAATCAAAATGAAATTCATTCGTATAGAACACACGAAAATTATCCAGATAGAATTTGTTATAGGTGACGGCAGTGCCCAGGTTGAAGGGCTCAAACAAGATGACGTTGCGACTGTAAGTAATTCAATAAATTCTCAATTAATCCTAATCCCCAGCTCATCCTTGGCTGACAGCTAGCTCACCGATACATGCAGCAGAGGGCACGCAGCTCCAGCATGGTACCGTACGTCTTGGGCTTGGCCATGTCCAGCATATAGCTATCGAAATCGCCACGCACATGCTAACGTATATGATCATATATAATGGAGTTTACTATATGGAGTATCGTCTGTCAAGTTACCTGTTCGAAAATGCGACGCTTGCGCGTCATGAAGCGCACACACTCCAGACGCACCTCGTAGTGCAGCATTTGGGTGTCGTACATCTGCTCGGCTATGACACGGAACAGGCAAGATGCGTCCCTGGCCGTGTGCTTGCGGTACATGCAGCGGCTTTCCAAGAACTGATCGTACGGATCTGGTGCCTGGCGGCTGCCAGAGGTAATTGGGCGCCTCAACATCATAGTCATTGCCGCTGCGCAATCTTCGGTAGGTGCTGCAGTAAAGTTCAATAACAATTTTCTTGTTAATTCACAGGTGAAAATTCCAAAAAATAACTAAAAAAAATTAATTAATTAACATACTCAAATTGGCTATTTTTTTAATTTGATGAAATACTAAAAAGTCAAAAATTTAATTTCTTTTGTATTTGAATTTTTGTAACTACTCAAATATTTAGTTTTCAATTTTTTATTTTTTTTCCCCTATAATAGCGTAAGATTAGCACGCTCCCATCTCTAGTGACCGTTCTTATTTATTTTCTTATTCCTGCTAATTCTATCAAATTGATGAGCAGGCGGCCATTTTGAAATTTGTTGGTCGTTCACTTTGCTTGACTATTTTATTGTTTCTGATCGATTCGCAGCCGTACCAACGCGGCTGGTGCAACGAACGCTTGAACAGAAAGCACCGTTACTTTTTGACCTTCGCGTTCATCTTCTCTTGAGTGCAGATCACACACACACATATGCACATACATATGTGTACATGTGTATGTGTGTTTCATGGAATTATGCCTGTGACAAGCCGTTTTTAATGAGAAACTAGAAAATTGTATGCATGTGTGTGTGTATGCATGTATATGTATCTTCAAATTTACATATATACATACTTATGATCACATCATAATTAATCTTTCAGCATAAGAATTAGAAAAATGGCAAATTGGTAAAATCATACTTACCCAAAAATCGCAAAAGCAAATTGGTTGTTTTTTAATTCGAAAACGTTGGGAAAAAAACACAAAATTTTCAATTGTTCAGTAGCCAGCAAAATCAAATGTGGCGGGGAGCTGGGGCAACACACACGTAAAGTATAGATGGCGCAAAATATATGTACATGTGTACACAGATATTTAAAAAACGATGAAAATATTAAAAAACAAGACAAACGAGTGCTTTTGTTTTTGCTGTTATCCCCTGTCTGGCACTTAATACACTGTGCATTAATTGCGAACTTAAATAATTCTGGTCTTCTTTTTGAATCAAGATGACACTCTGAACATTGCTGACTGCTATGATGATCAAATGCGTATCGGTTGGCTGTCAAGATATCTTATCGATACATCATGGCGCCAAGGATGCCAGAATCTTGAAGGAAACTTGACAGAGCCGAAATAGATAACCGTGTTTTTTTTTATATATCCTGCAATATGATTATTTGTATATTTTTAGAAGGGATTTTGTTTATGATTTGTTTTTTTTTTTTTTTGCTTAGTCCTGAGCGCCACTAGTCAAACATTTGAGTATACTTATTGTGTAGCAATTTGACAATTATCATCGATATATTTACCTATCGATAGGCTGTCGTGCTTTCTGCCGCGTATCGCAAATGAAAGCGCCTTTTTGATTTTGCATATGGTTCTTGTTGTTGTCCCTCGTATGCAGAATGGGGTGGAAAGTGTCGTCGACGTCGATGCCGTCTACGCTTTTCATCATTGTTGTTGCTGCTGCCTCAGTTTGAAATTGTAAGTCAATGAAGCGAGTAAACTTGAAGTTCGCGCTGTTACCGCGACTAAAGTTGTCTGGAAGAGATGTGAGTGCTCTTTTCAAATTGTTAAATGTTGTTATTTTTGTTGATTTCTTTATCTAGTAAGTGTACTTTTTGTTTGGTGTTCAAGTGTGTCTCTCTATCTCTCAATGTCTCACTGTGTTGCCATTTCTCCATGCACACACATTAAGCGGCAATACTTTTGTTTCTTTGTTTTTTGTGTTTCTTTTTTTTTGTGTAGAACAGTTCGAAAGCCCAACATAACCAACAAACAAACAAATAAACAACCAAAACAACAACAGTCAATTGCAAGCAATCATTCTATAATTCTTCCATTACCACACGTGCCACTGTTACCAATAATATAATTGTTTACATCTATTCAACTATCCCGGCGCGTCCAAATCTCGCGAGCAGATGGTTGCATTTCACTTGATTATGAAATTCCGGAGAAAGAACAAAAAAAAAAAAAAAAAAAAGAAGCAGTGCGCTGCCCCCACGACTTGGTCGCGTTGTCAGCTGCAATGTGCAGCTATTTTCCCACGTTCCTTTTCACCTTGCATTCGCCTCCTGTTGGTAAAAATCAATATAAAACAGAGCAAATAGACAACAGACAGGCAGACAGACAGAGTTATGGCAACTTACACGTGCCACAGTGTGTGTTCGCCTGTGATTTGACAAATGTCAAATCAATGCACAGTTAACCAACGAATCCTCAGCCCCATTTTGGAGTTTACTTTGTTGAAACGGCGTCAACAGCGTCAACGGCGGCAGCCACACAGATTGTGTGCACGTGTATGTGTGCGCGCCATGTGCTCACACATGCATGCACAAATTGAGCGGCATTCGTTGTGCTTTATTTTTGCAATGAATGAAATTGGAATTCGCTTGCGCGCTCTCTTGCTCTCTCTCTCTATCTCTCTGGTGAGCAATGTTCCTTTTTATTGTTTCTGTTTTCTTTATTTCTCTTGTGTCTCGTACGTGTAAGTGCCTATCGTCAAATGGGTCAAGTTCAGCGGAATTTCATCAGTGTTTGTATGTGTTATCACAGCGATTATCGTAAGGTGTTAAGGTCATCTGACTGTGTCAATGCCATGGACTTGTTCTAGCGATTTCGCCAAAGTTACCAAAGCCTTACGCACACACACACACACACAAACTCCTACGCGCATATGCGACAGATAGCTTAAGACCAGTGTTGCCAATTTAGCTATTTTCTCGTCAGTTTTGGCGTTTTACAAACACCGCATGCGGGGAAAATAGTGATATGGCGGCATGCGGGAATTGTGGCTGTTTTCATTATTAAATAGCTTCTTTTTAGCGTGAAAGTAATGTGTAATAAGGCAATATCATCCACCAAGAGATGGAATTTAAGAACAAGAAGCAAAAAAAGGTCATCATTATCAGAATAAAATACAATGAATACAATTTTAATAAATAATAATAATAAGAAAATAATAAAACAAATGGTCATCATTATCAAACAATGAATACAATTTTAATAAATAATATAATAATAAAAAAATGGTCATCATTATCATACAATGAGTGGATTTCGATGTGATTTGAATTCGCATTTGATATGATGAATAACAAGCAAAAATAAAGGTTTTTTTTTTTCAAGTTAAACTATTTCTATTTTCTAGCTATTTCTGGCTTTTTTGACTGGCTCATCTGGCAACACTGCTTAAGACACTCTTACTCCTACTCTTTTCGCTCTCTTTCTTTGCCTGTCATTCTTAGTTGTTGCGACTGCAAAAATGACGGCAAAAGTTAATTGATTAAACAAAATCATATTTGCCCTTATCAACAACTGTCGTTGTGCAACCCATGCTGGTCCTGCACTCGTATATGTATATATTTATATATATCTATCTTATCTGTCTGTTACTGCTATATGACAAGTTAATGTTAGCAATATGTCCTCTTTACCTCTCTCGCCTTGCCATTCGGCCGCGCATTAGAGTTTGTTTGGGGTCGCGCGTTCTGGTTTTAGTTTTGGTTTGGTGGTTTTATGCTTTCGCTCTCTCTCTCTCTCTCTCTCTCTCTCTCTTGCTCTTAAGATAAATTTCCCTTCATTTCTGCATTTGCTATTGTCTTCTGTGTGTTTGCTGCTGCGGCTGCGGCTGTTTTTGCTGTGTTCTTCGCTCTTTGCTGATCGAGTTGAGAATTTGCCTTTAGTTTTCAGTTGCCGTTCAACATTGAAACTTGTCGCGTCAGCAGGAAAGGTAAAGTTTGTTCAATATGCATGAATGGATATACCTAAATATATATTAGAGCAGTAGCAGTTGGCGTCGCTGCTGCGTTAACCGGTTTAGATGTACATACATATTTTTGGCTATTGCCATGCACAATTGGTATAGTTAACAGTGTGCGGCGAAAATATTAGGCCTTGTTGCTTACATATGTACATGTTAGAGCTATTGTGCAAGTGTGCGTAATATTTGTTGCCTCTACTGTATGACTACGAAATAGGCTTTGTCTTAGTTTTGTTTTGTAATTACAACACACATACATACATTTCTTTCTTTTTCTTTTGGTTCTCTTTCTATCGCATATTATCTTTGCACAAATTTACGCCCACTTGTTGTTGTCAGTTGTCATCGTCCGTCCAGGGGAAACCATGAAGTCGATTAACAGCCATATGAACAGTGGCGGCGAGCATAGTGCGCCCAGAATGCGCCGCAGGCCCATACGTAAGCTATTTATAACACAGTTATATTATTTTGCTATCCTCTTTATTTATAGACACGTATTTAGTTTATAGTTTTTAAATTACATTTGCCACAACTACTAAATATATAAATAATTGCATTTCATTTAGTTGTAGTCTAACCTGCTCTGACATTTGTTTTTGTTTATTTTCAATGCATGCTATTTAAAAACATTTTACACTCATTTACACATTTACAATTGTTTATTTCGTTATTTATGCTTATCTCTAATGCTGGCAATTATAATTATTTATTATATTTTTTTTATCAAATGGTTCACCGTTTGGCCTAGTAACATTTGTTGTTATTATTATTGTTGTTGTTGCTGTCATTGTTGGCGGCCCTCCAATCATTGCCATTGTCGGCTATTGGCTTTGCTGTTCGCTGCCGCTGTTGCC
Source organism: Drosophila leonis (assembly GCA_035045365.1). Lineage (NCBI taxonomy): Eukaryota > Metazoa > Arthropoda > Insecta > Diptera > Drosophilidae > Drosophila > Drosophila leonis. Next base: position 808,499 of record JAWNPC010000306.1, on the reverse strand, counting down.
GTCGCCGTCGCTGTCGGAGCATCGGCGCATAACGGTCACTAGCACAGCTGTTCAAGTGGGAGAGTGAGTGAGAGAGAGAGAGGAGTTTGACTGAAGTGCTCTTCTGTCGCCTGCGTCATTGTATTGTGTTTACAATTTTCTAGCCGATTTAAGTGCACAGCGAAGCAGCGCGGACTTCGTTTGATTCATTTTGGCTCCAGCTCTCCTCAAGGGCTTGCACGCGCGCGCATTTCTCGCACGCACGCGAAACTATGAAAAAAAAATGAAGAAAAATACGATTCACTCATAAATAGCTTAGGCATTTGTTTTGTCTTTTTTTTTTTTTTGCATTATCACCTATTCTCACTTATAGTGACGTCAATTATAGGACAGGTGTACCAATATTTACCTCACCGTAACCCATTCACAGAGCGACGCGTTAATTGAGCTTGAAATACATATGATTATATGACACTTGTAATGCGAATATCTTGATTGCGTTCGGTTATCAGTTTGCTTGGCCCTTCAGCTAGTTAACAATGAATTTACTAAAAGCTTACAATGTTTTAGTTATTATCATTACACAATTAAATTCATTAAGAAATATTTGTTGTTTTTTTAAATACTTTGATATAAATAATTATATATTTAATTTATTTATATAATTAATTTGAAGCCACACATTGTTTATCCTCATGAAACATTGTGGAATTGGAACAATTCTACATGCTTGTGTGCTCGCTGACATTAACAGTTATTCTTGGCTGTTGCCTTGCGCTTGCTGTTAAGTCAAACGGCTGTGTCGCTTGAGTGGAATGTTAAGCTGCTGGAGTTTCCGCTGACATACTGACAGAGCAATTTGACTTGCGCCGCTCAGCTGTTGACAGTTGTTCGTTCGCCGGTTTTTGCATAAGTATTTGTGATAGCAGATGAAGTATGTACGACACAATATGCGAAAATATTGAGAGACGAAGATTGTGCGTGTGTGTGTGAGAGCTTTTACTTATATATGTATATACATATGTATACATGTGTGTGTGTGTGTGTGTGTGGATTTAAGAAGCAGATTAAACGGTAGCTGTCCCAACAATAACAATTTTGTGCGGCAGCCGCAGTCAACATCAAATTAGCGCAGATAGCGCCACACAGACAACCTTAGCGGATGAATCCAACTTTGTTTGCCGTTTCGACTAAAATGTCGTAATAATATTCAAGTCAAAAAGCTAATATTTCAAAACAAGTCGAAACTCGTAACTCCAACCTGCCCAACCGCCCCGCATCGCTATCCAAAATGGAGAAGCTGCGCCAGTGCGAGGCGCTGTTGCTGGGCGGCCGGAGTCGCGCTCACAGTCGCAGTCGCAGTTGCAATCGTGGGCGCGACACAAAATGCGGCTATGCCCCGCTGCTGAATAGCGATGATGATAATGCCAGCAGCAGCGATGATGAGCGGAATGCAGGTATGTTCCAAAACATTCCAAAACATTCCAAGAGCTGGGCAACCCACAGTGCACAGTGCACAGTGCATCCAGATGAACGAATCGCATTCCAGAGATGTGAACAATTGTTTTTTTTTTTCTATTTCAAATGTCTACCTGGAATGATAACTGCAGGCTTACTTGGTTCGTTTTAGTGTGTGCTTACTGTAGCATAGAAAAAATACTCTTATTTTTCGCTATAAAAAAATAGTAAAAACACCTGAAAACACCTTGCTGATAAAGCTGATATTTGCCAGCAGCATCTAAGATAATTCCAAGTTAAGCGGAAGCAACTTCAAGCTGTCCAAACTAGATATATATATATATATTTACAGTTATAGCTATGTATATGAAACATATGTTTCTGCATTACTTTTGTTATCATTATAATCATTAGAATTGTTTATTATAGGTAATTTAGCTATTAACTTAATCTGTATATCACGACTACTAATGCATTGTTCTGCTAGCCTGGTCCTCATATCATATCTCATCATGATCTATGTATATTAATTACTTTAACCAAAAATCTCTATATATAAGAACAAATATTTCAAGATTGTAATCTCTGTCAGGCTATGCTGTGTACTCTATATGAACTAACCTTCGGTTATATGATATCTAGAGTATTTCGAGTCTTACTCTCTATTGTTGCCGCTAATTAAACCCGTTTCTTTGACCTTTCGTCTAGCTCAGTCAACATATCTAGAATTGTTTCAATGAAGGGGCATAAGATTAAGCCAGTTCCATGCTTGATTATAATACTTCGTATAGATGAATTCGTTGCTCTTCTGCAAAATATGCGAGAGCATACTTTTGGGCATTTCGAAATTGGGCTGCCGAAAATTGAATTGAAGTTGCCCTATGAAATGAAGACGTTTTGACAGTAAGAAATTCTTGAAAATAAATTGTTGTTTATGATGTTTTACTAAATACTACGAACTTTGTGAGAATCGCTTAAGTTAGCGTATTTTTTTCTGTTATTTATATATGCTCCATAAGAAAATACAATATATAAACAAGTAAGAAAACTCTAGTCGGTGGTGCCCGACTAGGAGTTGCCCTGAACCCCGCCCGAGCTGTGTTTTAAAATATAGTTAATTATGTATACAAACTTGATATTTTCGTGCTGTACAGGGATTCACATTTCAAGTCTCTAGTTTTATACATAGGGACAGATGGACAGACAGACAGACTGACAGACGGGCAGACGGACAGTCGGACAGACGGACAGACGGACAGTCGGACAGACGGACAGACAGACAGACAGACAGACAGACAGACAGACAGACAGACGGACAGACAGACAGAAAGACAGACATACAGACGGACAGACAGACAGACGGACGGACGGACAGAAGGACAGACGGACAGAGACAGACGGACAGACATACAGAAGGACAGACAGACGGACAGACAGACAGAAGGACAGACAGACAGACGGACAGACGGACAGACAGACAGACAGACAGACAGACAGACAGACAGACAGACAGACAGACAGACAGACAGCCGGACAGACAGGCAAGCAGACGGACAGGGCTAAATCGACTCAGCTCGTCTCCTTGATCTGCCTGTTACATACATTTGACACTTTAACAAACCCGTTATACTCTGATTTCCCATTTGCAATGGGTTCAGGGTATAAAAATCAAATACTATATATAAAGATATTAAAATTTTGAAATCAAATTTCAGCAAGGGTATGTCAGCTTCGACTTCTAATAGTTAATTTCCGCCCATTTTTTGTTTTAGTGGCTGCTATTATCTACGTAAATATATGATTATTTTAATAATCTAATTTATGGTTAATTTTCATTGTTTTGCTGCAGAGCACAAAATGTTTGTATAATTTGGTTGTGCTCAACTGCGCACTCTTCGCATTTCACCTGTTGTTGTTGTTGTTGTTGTTTATTTCTCTAAAAAGAGCAGACCGTTAGCCGCCCAAGCAAATTTACGCCTGAATTATGAGTTATCAGGTGACGGCAGCAACAACAACAACAGACGACGACGACGACGACGACGACGAGGAGTCATCGACAGCGGCAGCCCGTGCTAAACGGATTGTAAAGCAATTCGCAGCGCTAAAAGTTGTTGTTAAAGAAAAAGAAAACAAATAAAATTTTCCTTGAATTTCATTTCATTGGCAATGGATCGTAGCACCCGCCGCCCACACATGCAAACCCTACGCTTTGATAACTGCCCTAAACCAAACTGAACTTCCTCGGAAGAACACATTTGAGGCGCAATACGTCTTTGTCTGACAATTTCAAATGACTTTATCTATATATGATATATATGATATGGACACTTAGTCTATATCTTAATATCTCAGCTGAATTTCGTAGTGCGCATACCTGGTTTTTGTTGTTGTTTTTTTTTGGTTTGTCAATTAATCATCAAATTGTTGTTCGTTTGAAATTTGAATTGGATTATAGCGCTGTAAAGATTAGGCTTTCGAATCGGCTGCCCTGGGCCTTAGCGTCTTGATGATTCCATTCCATTAGTTTTATGGCTTTCTGTGGCCCATATAACATCATTTCAGTTACCCAATTTTTTTTTTCGGCTCTGATAATGTTTTGTGCTCGAGTTTGATTTGAGCGTAAAACTATTTTTGTGGGTATGTGGATTTGGTGCTTTGTGAAATGGACAGATTTCACTCATTAGCGTGGCAAATGAGTGAAAAATAAAATGAAAACGATAAATGTTCAATATAATAAATATTTTCTATATATTCATGTGCTCCTTATACGAATATATCATTTTTATTTGTGCTAATTTCTCAAAGATTCTTCGAAAAAGTCGAAAACTTTTCAGGCTAGCCTTATTTATATTTTTATTTTTCTTTATTTTTCAAGTTTTGATAGTTTGATTTAGTAAAAGTAAAAAGCTTTCTTAATATTTAACTAATTTACAGATCTTTTTATGCCCTGAACCCATTGAAAATGGAATATCAGAGTGCAATAGTTTTGTGTGAAATGTATGTAACAGGCAGAAGGAGGCGTGCCAGGGTGACTAACTGAGTCGATATAGCCATGTCCGTCTGTCCGTCCGTACGTCCGCCCGTCCGTCCGTCCGTCTGTATGTGTGAATGCGTCAATCTCAGAACCTATAAGAGCTAGAGACTTGAATTTCTTTTTGTAGATCCTTGTAAAGCACGCGCAGGTCAAGTTTGTTTATTAAAATCGATAACTATTCTCGTTTAATTGATATCGATTAAAAACATTATCGAAATGCAGTTATTAAATAATATCTCGTGCATTTATAGAGCTAGAGTCTCCAAATTTTGCATTTAGATTCATTTATGATTTATAAAGTTTTGATTTTTGATATATTTTGGATACCGGCGAAAAAAAAGAATCTTCAAACGCAGCTTGGACGGGGTTCAGTCTGATTAGTCTGATTTAGCAAAAGTAAAAAACTTTCTTAATATTTGACTAATTTACAGCTCTATTTAGGCTTAGGCTTGAAAACAAGCTTTGAGATACAGCTCATTAAAAACTTCTTGATTAAAGCAAATCAACATTTCAAATAGGTTTCATAATTTTAACTTTCGTTTTATTTGTTAAACAATTAAACTAAATTCCTGATGCGCATCGGTTCGATTTGCTGTGCCCAACCGTTACTGGAGCAATTAGGTTGTATCGGAAGTCTTATATGGAAATTGAGTATTACCTATTAATAGAGCCGCAGTTAACGCTAATTTTAATTGTCATTGCGTATGGCTGACAACTCGCCCTAGCTGAAGGCTCAGGGGCAAGGTCGTCGTTACGTATTAGGCTAAACCAACAAAAATAAATATATATATAAGTTAGCAATTCATTGTATACAAATCATGTATTACCAAATACTCGTATGCCAATTGGTGCTATAGGGTATATCTATATATATAACATATATATATCTATATGTATGCATCGGAACTGAGGAATTGCTGCTTTACATACTAATCAAGTCAAATGACGCGTGTCGATAGCTTTTATAATATGCAAGTACGCACAGCTGAATACAATATGATTATTAACTGGCTTATACGAGGTGAGCGCGAAAACTGATGAGCGCATAGTTACCCTGCATTAAATATTTAACTTATAAATCAATTTATGTATAGACAACTGAGTTATCCTAGCAGCTACATATGTTAAGACAAATGTAGATTGGCCTATGTGTCACAAAAGTACAAAATGATAAACGTTTAGTTACCCTATACTATAAAGCTTTATTTATAGTATAGGGTATACAAATACAAATATATTTAGCAGAGCTATGCTCTGTCAGGGTTCAAACATACGAATATCAATTGACTTTTTATAAAAGTGATAGACGCATAGTTACCCTATGCCACAAAAAAATAAATACCTATCAAGATATGTATATAGTTGAGTTATGCCATCTATCAGATGCATATAAACTGACTGAAAAGCATGAAAAGTAAAAACTGATAGACGCATAAATACCCTATAATAAAAATATAGCTAAAATATAGCTAAAATATGTATAGCAGCGTTATTCTAGTCATCAGGCTTATACATATGACTATGAGCGAACTTAAATGATAGTGATAGACGCATAGATACCCTGTACTAAATAATATACATATCAAAACCTCTGTATATATCAGAGGTGAATGTAAACTGGCTTATAAGAGTTAAAAGCAAAAACTGATAGACGCATAGATACCCTATAATAAAAATATAGCTAAACTATAGCTAAAATATGTATAGCAGCGTTATTCTAGCCATCAGGCTTATACATATGAATATGAGCGAACTTAAATGATAGTGATAGACGCATAGATACCCTGTACTAAATAATATACATATCAAAACCTCTGTATATATCAGAGGTGAATGTAAACTGGCTTATAAGAGTTAAAAGCAAAAACTGATAGACGCATAGATACCCTATGTCTGTATACTCATACTTCATAATATAGACATCAAACTAAACACTTAACTGAGCTATCCTATCAGTCACATGCGCTAAGTTTATCTTTCTTTTTAGCCATTGTATGACTCTAGGGAATTACCGAAAACCCTATGGACGTGATAAGAATCACGTTCAAATTGCCAGAAGCTCGAACAGAGAAGAAGTATGTATATGGAGCTCTCCATTTGGGATCTCAATACAGAATTACTTTGATTAATATATTTATTTATTTATTTATTTTTTGTTTTGGCCCAAAACGTCCGATAAGGTTATTTTTTTTTGTATATATATTTTTTTTTTTTGCTGTAAATGTGCACTCCAAGGTTTTGGCCATGTATTATAGGTGTAGACATAAGTGGGCTCATATCTTCCATCTACTTCACATCAAGATCGCACTTTTCCAATATACCGGTCGAAACGAGTTCGAGATACCCTTTAATTGCTTTTTATATATATGTTAATGTATATACATATATATCTTTTTAAATAGAACTTGTTGAAATGCAATCAAATTCTTGCAGAGTTCTTCAATTTGCTATTAATATAAGATAGATTCCTTATAGATAGTATAGTATATTTAAGTTGGGCATTATATTTGATTTTGGGAGCAGGCGTGGTTGGCGGCGCACTTGAGTGTCGCGCTCAGATTGAGGGCTTTTTGGTACTCATAATCTATGCACGTAATACATTTATCTTTTGTAGTATCTCAAGTGAGTTTTGGCGCATTGATTGGAAAGCGCGCAAAAAGGAAAAAACAAACAAACAAAAAACAACAGAAAAACACAACAACAACAAAAAAAAAAAAACACGCCAGTTAACTGACTTTGGATCTGGTTTCATTTTGCGTCAGCATCGCCCGCACTTCATATTTTCAATTCGCAATCGATTCAATTCGATTCGATTCGATTTGATTCAACTTAATTAATGTCTGCTGACAATAGCGTGTTTTGGCACAAAGGCACTAAACGTATAAGACGTGCTGGCCAAGTAGCCTCCGCTGCTGATAACCATTATCGTAAATCTATTTTCGTTTATACACATCTGCTTCTACTTCTACTTCGGCTTCTTCGCCTTCTTCGCCTTCTTCGCCTTCTTCGCCTTCTTCTTCTTCTTCTTGCGCCACAGCGCCTGACTAATCTTGTTGACACCTGTGTACTATTCTAGGAACAGGCCACTCCCATTTCATGGCACTTTTGATCTATGGACGCTGAAATCACTGTTAACACGAAAATAATGCTTCAGTTTTACAAATTGCAGATTTCTATGCGAGCTTATGAAGCAATAAGAGAGTAGATGGGTTTTCGTATATATGTATACGAGGTCTGGCTATTAAATAACGAGACTGCTTATGAAAAAGAGTTTTAAAATTATTCTACAATCGAATGCTCTCCTTCAATATACTCCCCTTCCCTCGCCACACACCGTTCCACTCGTTTTTTCCATTGGTCAAAGCAATGCTGGAAGTCTTCTTTTGTAAGAGCATTTAGGAGCTCCGCCGATTTTCGCTTCACCTCTTCCATCGACTCGAACCGGGTTCCTTTTAAGGCAGACTTGATCTTCGGAAATAGGAAAAAGTCACAGGGTGCTAAATCAGGCGAGTACGGCGCGTGTTCGAGCACTGGAGTGCCTCTAGCGGCTAAATAACGCTTCTCGTATGTATATATATTTACTCACTTCTACTTTCATCTTATGAATAATTGTAACTTGATCTAAATACCCTTGAAATTTGACAAGTGATTGATTTTTTCATATATCAAAGGTCTCTTCTCTAGTTAGCATTCCAAAATTTAGTTCATTATGTCAAGTTTTGCAGTTTCAACTCTTATGACTTTCTCTACAAACAGCAAACTATATGAACCATCTTCTAGGGGCGTGGCACATATGAAAATAAGGATATATGAAACAATTTAGTTATTTGCAGAGTATTGTGCAGTCGCTGACGCCCGATTACAATATAAATATTATATAATAAAAAAATATGTAAATAAAATAATATTATATATTTTAAATAAAAATATAAAAAAATTATATATAAATTAAATGTATCAAAATTATAAATAAATATGTAAATATAATAATAATATATTTTATAAATAAATAAAAAAAATAAAACTTATAATAAATTTCTTTAGACTAGAAACTTTGTTTGTTGCCGTAAATCTGTCAAATGTCACATAAATTGCTTAAAATGTTCTATATAGGCAAAAAAGCAAGACTTAATAACAAACCACACAAATAAGAAGAAGAAAAATGCTATTAAAAGTCAGCCCATAAACTGTCAACTAGAAAACGTAAATCTTCATACAATGTATGATAACAATAATTATATATATACCATATACGATTATATATATATATATAAGTTTAGTAGTTGTTGCTATAGTTGTTTACAAAGCGCTTTATTGGAACTTTCCAACATTTCAACTATAATGAAAAGCAGAGATTTTGCCGTGATACACGCGGTGCTACATAGGTATACAAATAGTTGGCATTAAAGATATAGAAAGCCGATTAGATAGGCGCAATAGAAAGTGACAGGCGCGACGCTGATTGCCACTTGAGTTGGTTTTTATACCCTGAACCCATTGAAAATCTGAAATCAGGGTATAATGTTTTTGTGAAAATGTATGTAACATGCAGAAGGAGACGTGGCAGACCCCATAAAGTACATATATTCTTGATCAGCTCGACAAACTGAGTCGATATAGCCATGTCCGTCTGTCCGTCCGTCCGTCCGTCCGTCCGTGTGAACGCAGCGATTTCGCAAACCACAAAAGCTAGAAATCTAAAATTTGAAATGTATACTCGTGTATATCCTACGCAGTACGAGTTAATAATTTTTTTTCGATAACTCATCCCATTTCCTTATTATCGATAAAAATCGATAACTTTTCTTCGTTTTTGAATACTGTTATAGCTATAGATTTCAGATTTACTGCGTGTATCCGTGTAATGAATACAAACATTTTGCAATTTTTTGATTTTGGATACCATGCCCCCCTCCCCCCAAATTTGAAAAAAACGTATTTCAAATACTAGAGACTTGTGCTTTGGCAAATACATACATATGAGTGTCATTATTACGCTGTAAAAGTTTGATTACGAAAGTCCATCTAGAAGCAAACCTATTCAACAAATAAGTTTCCAAAATATAGCCCATACTGCAGCCCAAGCGCTGCCCGCGCGCAGTCGCTGCGTAAACTGCGCAGTAGCAGAGAAAGTGCTTGTGCGTGCGTGTGCATGTGTGTGTGTGTGTGTGTGTGTGTGTATGTGTTGTTTGTGTATATGTATATATAAAAGAAGCGTAAAGTGAATTGAATATCGCATCTTCGCAGGGTTCAGGGTATCTCTTAGTCGAGCAGTCTCGACTAGAGCACTCTTACTTGTTTTTTTTTTTTGGAGTGGTAGGGCCCATTGAATGGCATTGAAAATTCCTTGGTCGATGCTCCGCGATTGCCTTGGACCTTCGATCGTTGTTTAAAGAGCATATGAGCCTCTCATAACCATATGATATAAACATAAACATATTTCGAATAGTCAAGGCTTTCGTTTGTTATTTTCGTATTTGCGAAATGTAATTAAGCGCATTACATGTGTCTAATTGCCATGGCCTGTGGGTTGGGCTGGATGGGCCGAGAGGGCTGAGGTGTAGCTTGTTCTAATGCATGTAGCAATTGCACCTGCTAATTTTCGATAGCGTGTGCATAAGACCCACAGATATATCTAGGTAGAGAGATAGGTATCGCATCAGCAATATTATTTGTTTATAATTTCAACAGCAGTTGCAAGTTCAAGTTTAAGGCAGAGAGCTCGTACCAGCTCCTCCACCTCCACCTTCACCTCCACCTCTATCTCAATAATAAATTTTCCAATTGATCGTTGATAGACATTGGATCGACGCGGCATCAAAAAGCAATCGGCATTTGCCGGCAGTTGATTGACCATTATCCAACAATTTGATTGAACACCCGCTACGCCCACTCGCCCCGCCCGCCTGGCCATTTGTCAATTGTCTGTCGATAAGCAAATACGACTAACTACAACAAGTCGCTCGAGTAAAACACTTAAAAAATTGCCATAGCATTCACACACGTTCCGCGTGTAAGTCCCCGCCACAGCGAGGCTTCTGTTTCTTATGAGGCGGCTCTTCAATGCCCCTTCCACAGCCCCTATCCCCCCCAGCCTGCGCTCACCTGTCTGATAAGCGCTAATATCAGAGTACACGCAAGTTGCCTGCCTTTGTGCATTTCCCAACTGTTTCCGCAATCGCCGAGACCCGAACTCCCTCTAGGGCTATTAAGAAAGTACACAAGCGTCGGGCCTCGTATCCATTATCTGTGCAACGTACAGAAACGAAAACGAAAATGAAAAGTTCCCCACTCGGGTTATTTTCGCAATTGCAATCGCAATCGCACGATCACAATCGCGATATAGCCACCATCCTTACCAATCAATCAGCTCAAACTCATGACTCATGCGTAACATATCTGCTTATGATGCATTTACGTTCTGTATGTCCCCCACACTTGAGCAAACTCTTGACTTCTGTCAAATGGTTTTCCCAAATAGAAAACTTTTTCGTATTGTCATCTATCATTGGCATCATCGAACTGTCACCAGGCATTGTTTATTATCAATTGGATACTTAGTAAATGTACTTAATATTCTTAATGAAGTGCATAAAAGCTGACAATCGGGCTTGTTCGGCTAGGAAATACCTTGAGCACCGAAAACCACTTTAATAGGGGAAGTTATTCAAAAGAGTTTAAGGTTCTTAAGAGAAGAGATCCTGAAACTGCTTTGTATTTACTGATGATCATGATGATGATCATGACACGTTTGAAATATACTGCAATAACTTAACTTTGATATCGATTTTAATCGATTTCCTGAAAAGCTATCGATCATATGTAGCCCTGAAACCACTTTAATAGGGGAAGTTATCCAAAAGAGTTTAGAAGATATCCTGAAACTGCGTTGTATGTTATTTGTATTTACTGATGATCATGATGATGATCATGAAACGTTCGACATATACTCCAATAACTTAACTTTGATATCGATTTTAATCGATTTTAATCGATTTCCTGAAAAGCTATCGATCATATGTAGCCCTGAAACCACTTTAATAGGGGAAGTTATCCAAAAGAGTTTAGAAGATATCATGAAACTGCGTTGTATGTTATTTGTATTTACTGATGATCATGATGATGATCATGAAACGTTCGACATATACTCCAATAACTTAACTTTGATATCGATTTTAATCGATTTCCTGAAAAGCTATCGATCATATGTAGCCCTGAAACCTCTTTAATAGGGGAAGTTATCCAAAAGAGTTTAGAAGATATCCTGAAACTGCGTTGTATGTTATTTGTATTTACTGATGATCATGAAACGTTTGACATATACTCCAATAACTTAACTTTGATATCGATTTTAATCGATTTCCTGAAAAGCTATCGATCATATGTAGCCCTGAAACCTCTTTAATAGGGGAAGTTATCCAAAAGAGTTTAGAAGATATCCTGAAACTGCGTTGTATGTTATTTGTATTTACTGATGATCATGAAACGTTTGACATATACTCCAATAACTTAACTTTGATATCGATTTTAATCGATTTCCTGAAAAGCTATCGATCATATGTAGCCCTGAAACCTCTTTAATAGGGGAAGTTATCCAAAAGAGTTTAGAAGATATCCTGAAACTGCGTTGTATGTTATTTGTATTTACTGATGATCATGATGATGATCATGAAACGTTCGACATATACTCCAATAACTTAACTTTGATATCGACTTTAATCGATTTCCTGAAAGGCTATCGATCATATGTAGCCCTGAAACCACTTTAATAGGGGAAGTTATCCAAAAGAGTTTAAGGTTCTTAAGAGAAGATATCCTGAAACTGCTTTGTATTTACTGATGATCATGATGATGATCATGACACGTTTGAAATATACTGCAATAACTTACATTTGATATCGATTTTAATCGATTTCCTGAAAAGCTATCGATCATTTGTAGCTACATGGACTGATAGTTATATAGATAAATTGTCTCGCTATTGATTCTGAATAAAAACCAAATTTTTTGTATTTTTTTTACCTAATATATGTAATAAACCTTGCTTCAAATGGCTTTAATTCTAAGTCTTTATATATCTCTGTATATCTCTGCGTGCTTTTATGCTTTATTGAAGTTGCCAGCTTTTAATGTACAAAGCTTAGTCACGAGCAAACAGCGCTGGCTATCATAGCTCAGGGCAAATTTAGTTTAAGCCAAGTTTCGTACCCGGAACCCTTGCGCGATTTGTTCATGTTTTGCCTACTGATTAACGCGGATTCTCTTATTGCTTACGTTAAGAGCGTTTTTAATGACTATAGCTAAATATATATATATATATATCTATAGATATATAGAACTTATACTATATATAAGGCTGTGCATAGTTCGAATTCAAATCTTCGTTGCTTCTAGGCCAAACTGACTTAAAGGCAAATTAATTTTGCATAATATTGGAAATTTGAAATAGATCGAAGATATAATATTATTATATATAGTATTATTATTTAATTATATATTATTATTATATTATTAGAAACTATTATTAATTTGATTATTATTGTATTTGGCATTAATATTTTTGGATTTTTCAATTTTTTCGGCAAATTTGTTGTTGAGGCGACGCTTGCCATAATTAGACAACAATTGTTTGATCATTTGTTAGCTATTGATCTTGTTGATTGCCTTATTATCGTAACATTTATTTATAAATATTTATTTATGGGTCTACGACTTGTTTGGCCACTGGCCACTGGCCACTGGCCACTTCACAATTTGCCTCGAGTGTGTTCCCATTCAATTTGGCCAAAAACTCTTCAGTCTACATCCTGCAGCAATCCATTCTTAAGATGTTTTTTCAATTGACAAAATAAATATATAAAAATAAATATATATAGATGTGAATATATTTATATATATATATAAACTGCCACGGGGCGTTCGGTGTGTGCAAGCGAGATGGCTAGAGAAATGGGCGATCATCGTCAGCATTTTGATATCAATTATCCGGATGCGGATAAACCTGTTTATTTGTTGTTTTCTTTCTCTCTTTTTTCTCCACATTTATTTTTTGGCAACGATTGTACACGTCTATAAGTATGTTTATATATATATATATTTATATATTTTTTTTCTCTATGTCATTATGCTTAGTTCAATTGTTAAGCGCATAGAGTGTTCCGCAGTCGTAGTGCGTCACTTTGTTTTGTTTTTTTTTTTTTTTTGGTAGGTAATTTGCTGGGTTCAGACTCCAAAGCTAAAATGCTTTTCATGTTTTTTATCTCCAGCGAAACTTGCGATTGATCGGCGGATTTACCTATATACATATTTAAGCGTCGCTTAACAAACCTGGTTTTTTTTTCTTTCAATTTAGCTCGTGGAATATTTAAGAAAAAAAAATAAAATAAAATAAAAATATTAGTAACAAATTTGAATTGCAATTTGAACAGTTTTAATTGTATTCCGAATGCATGAATCGTGTCGAATCGGAATATTAGTTAAAACTCACGTAACGTCCTCACGCCAAATGTGCCCGAGCTGCCGCCAATCCTGACCAAAACAAATTTCAACAAACATAAAAAATAAAAACGCTTAAGAATTGGGGCTTCACGAAATGTGGTCGTAAAGCAAAATCTCCAAATCTATTTGCAATTGTAAATAACGTTGCTTTGTTGCTGCTATTGTGTATAACGGGGCTTTGTGGTCGTAACTCTTTCGCATCAAGCATACGCCCCGTGCGCCGGCCCACTCAAGCTGACAATTAATAATGAGTAATGAGCCAACTAACTGTCAAAATACTGACGCTTGTGTCACAGCCGAGCAGCGATGCTAAGCCCAGCCGAGTCGAGCCGAGTGGAGCCGAGCCGAGCTGAACTGAGCTAAGCCCAGCCGAGTCGAGCCCTGCCGAGCCGAGCAGCTGGCACAAATCGTGCGTTCTAACGGTGTGTGTGCGTCGCTGGCGCTGCCGCTGCCGCTGCCACTGTCGCTGCCAGCACTGACAGCATTTTCATTCATTGATCTTGGGCAGGCATGGGTTTTTTTTTTGTGTATTTGTTTTTGTTTTCGTTTGGACTACTTTGCCCGCGTTTTGGCTTTGGCTTTGACTAGCGACAACTGAACTTGATTTCAATTGATAACAAAAGCAGCTCGCAGCGATGATGACGAAGACGACGACGATGGCGACGGCGACGGCGACGTTATCGCCGCTGAGAGCGAGTCGTAGCTGGCTTATCAACAGGCTCCGGCGACGTTGTCAACGCCTCTGGGCCGGGAGGCTCGAAGTTTAGCCAGCTGCGTCGCGGGGCTGTCGAACGTTTAGTCGCTCGCTTGGCTTATTGATTCGGCCAGATCGTGGCGCGCTGCTTCAGCAGCTAAAGCGCACGCTCTGTCGCCGTTGCCGTCGCCGTCGTCGTCGCTGCCTCTGTTCGCGTCGCTGCGACGCTTAATGAAACGCTTTGACGCGTTATAATAACAAGTGTTTGCCGTCTTTGGACATTCAGTGTACAATATCCCGGCGTACGGTGCAGACGACGTCGCCAAAATACATTAAAATAAAAAAAAAACGACAAGAAAGCCCAATTAAATACAAAAAAAAAAAAAAAAACTAAAAGCCGCAAAACAAACAAGTAAAAAAAAAGCTGAACTTAAATAGCTACGGAAGCAGCGCGGCAGACCCTTTTGTCACGACTTGCATAGAGTGTTTTTTGTTATTTTTGTTTGTGCCAAAAAAAAAAGGAATAAAAATAATAATAAATAGTTAAATAAATCAAAGAAGCCAAAAAAAATTTGAAAACGCTGCTAAAACCACTTGTCATAAATAAATAAAACAAAAAAAAACATTTTTTTTTTCCAAATTTAGTGCCAGAAAAAACAAATAAAAAAACAAAAAGCGTAAGCTAAGTGCCACTGTGAAGTTGTTAAAACAAAAGTAAGCCTTATATAAATACAAAATCAAATCAAAAACCAAAAATGAAAAGAAAAAAAATAAAGAAACTGAAAGAAAAACGCTACAGATTGCCGCAGTTACAGGTAGCTGCAGTAATGCATTAGGCTGGCAGTAGAAAGGCAGGCGGAAATCAACGCATTATATGTGGCCAACAATAGTATGTGTCTGATATATAGGCTAATGTAAATGTAATTGCTCTGATCAGCGGCAGGCAGCCAGCCAGCCACCTGTGTGGACAACAAAAGAATGGGAATATTTTAAAAGAGAATTCCATATGCTCGAGTATAATTGTATTTATAACTAGGGAATTGCTCAATATTCCCTTCTTCTTCTACTACTTCTGATACCTTTCGAGTTTTTGTTCGCTCCACTTACCTTCGCTTGACCTTAAGCAAACTGCAACTTGAACTTGTAAAAATGATAAAAAATAAATAAATAAATACAATTCTTATAAATTCTATAAATAATAAATGTAAATTCGCATGCAATAAAATGAAAACAATACGAAGCACAGCAGCAAAAAAAAGCAATTAAAATTGCTGCTGCTAAAACATTAAACATAATGAATGCACTGCGAACAATTCGCTGTTGGTTAACAACAACAGTTAATAATTAATAATTTACTAAACAAAAATAATAATATTTCAAATATTTTGAATGGTTCGACGCGATTTCGGAACCGTTTCAAGCGCTGGCCAAAGCCAAACCAAAACGAATCGAAAGGCAAAAAAAAAAGAAAAAAATCAAGAAAAAAAAATATACACAACAAAAGCATTTAATTAATGCATAGTTAATATTAATTTGCCAAAGACAAAAAAAAAAAAACATTGTTCAATACAATATACAAATAATAATAATTAATTTATGTTGCTGGCATTTCGTTTTCACGGCCAAATTGCATTCGTGTTTGTTAGTTGTTGCTTTGTTGCTTGTTGCGCTTGCCCCACAGACAATACGCAGCGATAATCATAATCAATTGGCCATTGTGAAGGGTCACAAATTGCAATTGTCTAATTGAATTGAAATTTATAACTGTATCTTGTCTACTTGTGCCCTTGCTCTGCTTTACAGGGTATTTAGTTAGTCGAGTTAGTTGTCTGTGTCTGTGGCCTGCACAATTCGGTCATAGAAGCAAAAGTGTCATCAGTCTCGCTAAGTGAACTGTTTCAGCCCAACTAAAATAACAACAAAAAAGCTAAATCTAAGCTCAGCTGTTTGCTTTTGTGTGCAATTTCTCATTATTATATTTTCTTTGTTGAACTGCTGCGTGCTGCTAATGAGGCTGTGCCCAGACTCCAACTGAGATTCACTCGCAGATTCAAGTCTCAGTTTTAGACGCGAGTCGTCATATTGCTGCCATATAACTAAATAGATCTATGTGACAATATTGCTCTACACTCTATCTCTCTCTTTCTCTCTCTCTCTCTCTCTCTCTCTCTCTCTCTGTCTTTTTGAAACTACTTAAACTATTTTAATTGATTTATTAAACAATTTATTTTTAAATTGACTTTTGTTAGTTGCAATTTTGTAACTTTGTATGCCCCGAAGCCTTTACAAATTGCTAAGAGGCGTGGCAGACTTTATAAAGTTGATGTATTCATCAGCGGAATTGATAGGCAAGTTCAAAAAGCAATGTTCATCTCGTAGAGATTGTGAGCCACTTTGATTCTCATGTAATACGAAAGGAACTTGTCAAATCTCTGATAATTTTTTTATTTTTTTTTATATTTTGTAGTATTTTTTAAAATTTAGGCCACATTATTTGTATATACTATAGATTCCTGCAAAGTATACAGAATACATCAAACTGCTCAATATTTGGCACGCCAATAGCTCGCGAAAAGCTGAAAAATTTCAGTTGCACGGTATTTCCAAGTCGGGCATATCTGTCCAATGCACGCTTAGTTGTCAAACTTTTCCTTCCTAGTGCTACGTTTCAAACTTCGATCTGCGCCTTTGCAGTTTCTTTTGTGCAGCAGCTGACTAAAATATATTTTTAATATTAATTATATCAAAAATTCATTGAAAATGACTTTAAAAAAAAATTTGATACGGCTCAAATTTGGTTTCGGTTGTTTTCCGACTTCAAATCAATTCAGCTTGCACTCTTGGTATTTGCAATGAAGCCAAGCTAAGACTTTAAGCAGTCTTAGACAGTCTTTAGCTTATGGATCGAGTTACTATATAACAATTAGAGCAGTTTTTTACTCATATAGGAAGCTAAGATTTGACTAGATATTGAAGTACTACATGGGCTAAAAAGTCTCGAGACTAACCAGATTTGCTGTGTACTTATTGCAAAGTGTTATGCAATGCAAGCTTCTGTTGTTTATATATATTTGAGCTGTTAACCATTTAGTTAACTATATAATTCAACTTTTGAAATGTTTTTCCCATAAATTGGTAAACTTTATGTGTTTTTGGTTTTTTTTCACCTGTCTGATCGTTAAAATAAGATCTTAATTCATAGCCAGAAGTTTTCGAAGTCGTAATATTTGTGATGAAAGTATGAACCTTGATGGATTGATGACCCTTACAATATATGTATATATATATATATATAGATATAGATATAGATATATATGTATATATACATATATGTCGACTGTGCATACAGGCATGAAATTTTATTTTGTCTTATGACTGTTTTTTCTGGTCCTTTTTTTAGTCAAGTTGAATGACATTTGCTACAGTTCCAGTTCGCTTTTATTTTTTAATCAAATTTCTGTTAATACAGATATTTTTATATATATATATATATATATATATATATATGTATGTATGTATGTATATGCATATGCACATATTTGTATAGAGATACGTATTTTGCTGCATTTAACACTTTTCTCAGGCCGATGACGTCGTTAATGCCAAATACTTTAGAGCAAACACAATTTTTGTTGACTTATTGTATTTTGTTCGTAACCAATTCGGCTTCCTCTTGTCGTTTCATTCATTAAAAAATAAAAATTTGTCATAAATTAATCAAACTGAGCAAATATAATAATAATAAAAAAAAAATGTCTGAGAATCTCCAACGGTTTCACCTGCGTCATTCGTCATGGCTTAAAGATTGACTTCTTTGCCATGCCCCAACGGGGGTATATTGGCTTGCTAAATAGTTTCTGTCTATATAGATTACTGCTTTGCTATCTCAAAAGGGAGCATATTAGCTTTCTAAAGAGTTTACCTACTTATATATAGATAACTTTCTTTGATATATCACAAAGGAGTATATTGGCTTTATATATAGATAACTTTCTTTGATATATCACAAAGGAGTATATTGGCTTTATATATAGATTAGTTGTTTTCTGCATGAAAAGGAGCATATTGGCTCTCTGTATAGATGACTTCCTTGATAAGTTAAAAGGAGTATATTAGCTTCTTATGTAGATGACTTCCTTGATATATCAGAGGAAGCATATTGGCTTTCTATATAGATTACTTTGTTATATATAGATTAGTTGTTTTTTTCCATGAAAAGGAGCATATTGGCTCTCTGTAAAGATGACTTCTTTGATATGTTAAAAGGAGTATATTAGCTTCTTATGTAGATGACTTCCTTGATATATCAGAAGGAGCATATTGGCTTTCTATATAGATTACTTTGTTATTAAATTAATGGAAGCATATTGGCTTTCTATATAGATTACTTTCTTACTACATCAAATGGAGTATATTAGCTTTATATATGTACACATAGAAGATGTCTTGGTTAATTTGTAGCTAGACACATCCAGCTTTGGCTTAACTCTTGCAAGTATCTCAAGTAGCCAGCCACGCCCACAGCTGCCTCTACAAATAGTACAAATTATATCAACTCGGACAGTTTCACAGCTCCATCAATCTATAGACTCAGTTTTATAGTTGGCAAACAAAATGAATTCGATTTCCATTGCTAATTGCAACTGCAAACAGAGTATGAGTAAGTCGCTTGGACTCGACTGCTGCATGATTTGTTTTGTTTTGGGGTGTCATATAGTAAGTAAATATAAAAGGCAGGCAGACAGGCAGTCAAAAACTTGTTGTCAAATAAATTGCAATAAAGTTAAGTGAATATGGAATGAAATAACCAAACAGAGCTGAGCTGCCGAAAAAAAAACACACACAAATTTCAATAGAAATGAGTTTTGTGCGGCAGGCGTCAAATATAATATAAGCATGAGAGAGAGATATATATATTTATATATATATTTATTATGTAAATATGTATATGCACAATTAGCACATCGCTCCTATCGGGCTGGGAATCAATTATGAACTATTACGATCAGATTTAGTTGTGACTGCATTAAAAAGTTCGTTTACATCAAGAACAACAAAAAGCAAAATCTCCAAATACAAATTGGATTAACGGGCGTCACTCTCCTCTACATATGCAATCCAGCTGGCCCACTGAACTCGAACTTAACTCAAATGAGCTGAGCGAGCGAGAGAGAGAGAGAGAGCGAGAGAGCGTAGCTATTGCCAGCTCACGTGCTGGGAGACTCTTCAATTTGCATATGTGCAGGTTTGAATCAATGAACAAATTACGTAGCCGACATGTTGGCCACACGTTTTATAATAGCTAAACTCGTGAGCAACGCCAACAGCAACGGCAACGGCAACGGCTATGCATTGATAATTACATGTAAATTATATAGATAACGAATTGCCCACCTATCGGCTGTTCTATGTGTTTTCTCCATTACTTCATTCGCATTAGCGTTTAATGAATTAATCATTCGAAATGTCGAGCATTATTCATAAATATTTAGCATTAGCTGTGAATCGATACAAATTGTTTGCAATTTTTAATCGTTTTGTTAACTCAAGTTCCATTAACTATCAGCAACACTCAGATCGAGTCAGGTGTAGAGCTGCAGGTACTCATGTTGACGTGCATCATTGCATTAGTTGTCCATTCCTTTCATCACAGCATGTGAAATGGATCGCTGAGTAAACTAAGAGAGTCACTAATGCATGTTGAACAATATTCTTTGTGCTTCATTCCGCAACTAGCTACGTAAAACGCTGACTACACTTTAGTCACTTGAGTTACACAAAGGTATAAAGAGAAGCAAACGTATTCCTTTTCTAGCTCCCCTCTCTCTCTCTCTCTTGTTGGAGAGAACGATAGCTTAATTTGAATTCTCTTTTTGCTGCATACCGAAACGTTTCACTGGCTACACATGATATTAGGCAGCAAGGCAACTGGAATATTATATTCATATTCGTGTTGGATTTATCTTCCTCACTCTGTAGTTCTTTCGATACGACTGATTCTACCTCTCTCTCTCTCTCTCTCTGTATATCCCCTTCATTCTTTCTCTCTCTTGATTCTAATCTTACTCTTTCCTTGTTTCACACTCTTTACTCATTTACCTCTCTACTTTTCTTTCTGTCTTTCTGCATTTCTCTTACTGTGTGTCTCTCTGTATTTCCCTCTCTATATCTGTATCTCTATCTCTCTCTTTCTCTCTCTCTATCTCTAAATTTCTCTCACTATTCCTCTCCATCTTCCTCTCTCTCTCTTCCTTTCACGCTATCTTCCTCTCTCGCTCTTTATCTCTCTCTCTCTCTCTCTCTCTCTCTCTCCGTCTCATACTCTCCCTCTCTCTCTCTCTGTCTGTCTCTTTTACTTTCCTTTTCTCTCTATCTCTTCCTCTCTCTATCCTTCTCCTTCAGTCTCTTTCTTTCACTCTATCTCTCTCTTTCTCTTCATTTCCCTTTCACTCTATCTCTCTCTTTCTCTTCATCTCCCTTTCTCTCTATCTCTCATACTCTTCTCTCTCCTTCTCTCTCTTTCTATCCTTCTCCTTCTGTCTTTTTCTTTATCTCCACTTCTCGTTAACTTTAGCTCACTCTCTGTCTGCCTTTTCCACTCTCTAAACTACAACAAACTTACTTAATAGAGAATTTGTGTGCAGAAGTGCAAGAGTCAGAGTATTTGCTAGTCGGGCATTTACCATTTGCAAAACCTTTTTTTTTGCATCTTTAATTCGAGCAATTTAAAATAATTCGCAATGTTTAAAAACATTAAAGCCTGGGAACTACGCGCCTATACAATATATGAATTCATGCATATACATATATACATAAATATATATATTTACATAGATATATACCTATATAGATATATATATATATAGTGCGACTTTAGGTTGACGATAGTGCTGCAGCTTAATAACAATAAATGAAAATAAATAGAAATTAACAGACGGCGCATATTTAGCTCACGTTTTGCAAATTAATTTCAGACACTGCGACTACGGTATTTTTTTTTAAGCGGATTGCGGTCCGGGCAACGGACGACGACAGATGCTACACATCATAGAATGAAACTAACGAGGGTCGTTTTAAATGTTTGGCAACTGTCGCTCTAATTTGTTAATTCCATCAAATTTGTATTTTGTGAACTGAAATTTCCTGATTTGATACGAATCGCGTTTCCTGCTTAAAGTCTGAAAAGTACTACTAGAGAATGAGCTGGCCAAAACTTAAGAATACTTTAGATAAGGCAGCGATTTGATATGTATTTTGAATAGTTTATTTTTTTTTTTTTTTTGGCAAGTACAAATTTCCTCTTAGACATTACTTGCAGATAACCTCAATAACCTTGTCAACTGAGAAAACTTATTCAAAATGATTTTTGAAGCGATTGGCATCAGTTGAAGTTGATTATGCCACGTTTGAGAGCTTGTCCACTGAGCATAGGCTGGATAATCAGCTGTGTCTATAGGTTGTATGAAAAGATTACATATGAATACTTAAAAATTTCCTTTGAATCATATTTCACCATAATTTCTTATTCGAAATGTTGTAATACTCGAACTGGTTAACTAATAAGCATTAATAAATAGTTGTAATACCCTAGAAAACCAATGGCTTAGCAGCGCCATCTATGTTTCATGATCCAGCCTCAATTGAGTAATTTCTTCTATTATTATGCAGAGCTCAACTGCTGTGTCCACCCACGTAGCAGCAGCAGCAGCAGCTACTTGCGTACAAGAAACGTGAAAAAAAGACTAAATAAATTTGTATTTTTGGCAAATTGCTAAAATTTGGTTTTTTTGTTCATTTCCATAAGCTTTAGCGGAGCGTGTTGCCATTCAGCTTGGCAGTTCTGTTGGGGTTCCTATTAGCCATTTGCGAATATCTGTGATCGGCGCTGTTAATAAAACAAATGCCAACTGAATTTTGATTGGTAGTTAAAAGTGTTTGTGGCCGTTTTGATTGACGTGCCAAAACTGATAAAAATTTATACATTTGTCTCTAATGTACAATTAGCCAGCAATACTAAATGCAATTGATGATGATCAATAAATCATCGCAACACAATGAATGGCTGCTTTTAGGCGATACTCTTATAAATGCTGCGTTTATGGCAATGCCTGCTTAACTATAATCCAGTTGTTCTCTTCCCCAAAATGGATGACAACAGTCGCAAACCAACTGCGGCACATTAAATACCCTTTAAAG
The DNA here is from genome assembly GCA_035045365.1 of Drosophila leonis. Lineage (NCBI taxonomy): Eukaryota > Metazoa > Arthropoda > Insecta > Diptera > Drosophilidae > Drosophila > Drosophila leonis. The sequence goes on along the minus strand of JAWNPC010000306.1, from coordinate 785,640 downwards.
TGTTGTAGAGTCAGAGGGTGAGACAAGCTATGATCAGTTTATCAGTTTATTAGATAGATAGCTGGGGATAGCTGGGCTTGAGTTGGGGCTTAGACAATTGCTATACAATTTACGTACTCATCGAAAGAGTTCCGCATTGAAAATCGAATCGAATCGAATTGAATCGAATCGAAATGATGTGCCAGTTCAATTGAGCAGGCGAACACACAAAGTAGAAATCAATTTGACAATAAACTCAAACAACAAAAAAGAAGAATATAATAAAAAAAAAAAACAACTGTCACGTTTTGTTTGATTTTACGGTTTAGTTTGTAGTTTTTAGTGCAATTTAGCATCTAGTCAGCTTTTCAAGTAATTAGGTTCGTCAGTCCGTCTGCTACTCTGACGCTCTGTTGACTTTGAACTTGACTCGGCCTGTGGCTGTGCCTGTGTTCATTAAGCTAAATTGCTCCCGTCTCAGCTGTCTTCAACGTACAACGGAACGCTGAGAATTTGGCAAAAACAATTATTGCTGAAATCAACATAATCTTATTACCTTATTGTCAGCCTTAACGGGCGTTATTATTAGAAAACATTCAAACAAAAAAAAATACTATCATCGACTACTTGTGTTTGATAAGAAAGTTAATCGAGTTCATCATTGAACCAAATGAAAACCCCATTCAAGAGTCACAAATTGAAATATTATCGCTGTGAAGTGCCAAAAAACATGACACAAACATGCAACACACACAAATAACAACATTTTGGATTTCAACTTCGGATTAGATTAGTTTCTTTCGCTACGGTTTGTTTCTGCTGTTGTTGCTCATGCAGCATCCAAGGTTTCATTTATGGATAAGTGAACAGCTTGATGCATTTAGTCATGGACAGTTTCTACTTGAATAGTTTCAATATTTCCTATTATTATATTTATTTATCGATTTCAATTTAGACAGTGTTGCTCAACATTGGTAATCGAAGGGAAAACTAGCTTCCTTTCCTTAGTATATTTCTATATGCATACGGACTATCGTCTATCGATCATTTTTATCGAAAAGTTAAATTAGTTTACATGAAATACAGTTTTTATCTCTGCTTCTTTGCTTTCTATGTTTGCCTATCTTTTCGTAGTGTTATCGCCTATCGATACTTGCTCAGTGTTAATAATCGAAACTGCAAATTAGTTTTAGATACATGAAAACTCATTTGAGATCTCTTTAAGCAGTTGATTCTCTGCTTGCTTGCTTGCCTTACGTTTTTCCTTTGCCTTGTTATCGTCTATCGATACTTCCTATTTGCTGATTTACACCATATGCTAGGAAATGTGCTATATAATCTGAAGTGCATTAATGTTGTAAATAAACACAATGTCACGTGCCGACACTTTCCAGTGAATTTGGCCCATAGTATTTTACCATTTGGTATTTATCATAAGCCAAGCAATTTCCAATGAGCTTTACACTGATTAGATTATGCTACTTTTCGGAAATTGTATCTTGACTTGTTTTTTTTTTCTATATTTGAACTGCCTTTGAATGTGCTCGAAGTAGCTATCATTATTTTATTTTCATATACTTTAATTGAGCTGTATAAAATATAATAAATATTATCTAAAATCTAGACAAAATCTGGACAGCTGTCAAATTTTCATAAGTCACTAATAAAGCGTTTGTTATAGAAATGAGTTGACAAGAAATTGGCTACATTTGTTCAATGGCTTTTGAAGTGTTAAGTCTGAAACTGAAATGGGAATGAGTTTTTTTTTTTATTAGAAAAATTTAGTTATGATGGAGGAAAATGATAAAAGTTTCCGGTACAATTCAGATGGAAAAATGTGAATTGCTTTAAGCAAGAGATTTGCCTGAAATGAGGTAGAAATGTGAGTGAGTGGGAGAGCGCAAGAGGAGGACTACTTCAATAAGTGATATCTTCATGATACATAAAGTTAACTTTTAAATTTTTTAAAATTATTTTAAAGCAGAGTTATAACACTTTCAGATACCTTAACAATATTTCTGTTAAAAAGTTTGTTTTTCCAATATTACAGCGCATTAAAGTTGTTTAAAAAGCTAGCTGAAAAATGACTTAAAAAATCTAAAAAAAAAGACCCCAATACAAGGTGCAATTCAAAAGTTCCAGGACTTTATAAAAAAAATAAAAAATAGATTTTCTTTGGCAAAAATTTTATAGGTCGCCTTCGAAATAGTCCCCTTCGGACTGAATACAACGATTTGCACGATCAAGAAGATTATCAAATGACTTTTTTAGGTCATCCTTCGGTATGGCGTTGAGTATGGCGGTCGAAGCCTTTTGAATAGCATCAATGTCAGCATACCGTTTTCCTTTCATTGCCAAATGAAGTTTTCCGAACAAGTAGAAGTCGCGAAAACGTTTATACCACTCGTGAATGCGGCTACGGGATAGACAATCGTCGCCATAAACTTTTTTCATCATTTGATGAGTTTCGGTAAATGTTTTACCAAGTTTAAAACAAAACTTGATGTTCGCTCTTTGTTCGACGGACACAACAAAAGTACTGTCACTTTTAGCGCGATATCTCGGCTTCTATACGTCCGAATGTCATGAAAATTTGACACAACATGACAGAGAAATAGACAATCAAACGATAAAATTTTCAGACAGATGGCGCCACTAGAAAGCAATTTAAAAACTTTTGAATTGCACCTTGTATATTAGAACTTTACTAAATTCAGTCATGGCAAATCTGTTTCTTGATTATAAAATTTGATTTTATAAAATTTATATTAAAATAATATTCATTTCCGATCAAATCCGTGCAGAAAAATCAAGAGACTTGCCTGAGTGAGTAGGGAAGCCTGAGAGTGGGGCTAGTTCAATAGATGATGAATAGATGATAACAAATAAAGTTATTCTAAAATTAAAAAAATTATATTAAAGCAGAGAAATTACACTTTCAAAGGCCTTAAAAATATATCTTCATAAAAAAAAGTTTACCCCAACATTACAGCCCAGCAAAGTTAGGCGAAAAGCACATTTTAAAGCAACTCAAGAACCCCAATAGAACTTTATCAACTACAGATTTGCGATTTAGCACATCTGTTACTTGGTCATAAAATTTGATTAAATTTCTTTTGTAGGTATTTGTAGAATTGATTAACGAAATTTGATCATTTTAGCCTTATCATCAAGTTTAGTCAATTCTATAAATAGAATATATTTAGAATGGATTTACGACTGTCGCGTGACCATGTTACGGATTCATTTTGCTGCATCTTGTATATATATACAATATATTTTTTGTTTGTTTCTATTTTGCTGGGCGTCGTTGTCGCAACAACAACAACAACAGCTACAAACAACAACAATCGATTCCAAATCTAATCAAATAACCTGTCAAATGTCCATAAACTTGAAAAGCCTCAAAAGCGCCAAAGCCTGGCCAAACGACGATTGGCTTGGATTATTTGGCATCGCTTGGCAACCACTTGTTGCTTGTTGCTTAGGTTGTTTGTTGTTTGTTGTTTATTGTTGCTTGTTTCGTTTGTTGTTTTGGTGGCTGCTGCAGCTGCATGTTTTTCACTTTAACACACATTCAGATGGCCGAAACTGGTTGCTTTTCTGTCTGCGGCTAAATGTTTTCATTAATGCAAATCCAAATGCAAATGCAAAATGTGTGGGCCGCTAAACACGCTTCGAGTGGAAACAGGTCCCTAACTTCCCAGCAGTCGGCAAAACAAAAAAAAAGAGTTTGAAAACAAAAATTAATACATATCTAAATATATATATTCATATGCATATGTGAAAAGAAACAAATGAGTCGTTGACTGACCAAAAGCCACATAAAACAATAACAAATAAATTAAATAAATTAATGATTAGTTTGTACACGCGCTCGTTAAGTGGAAAAGCGAGCATATTGGCTTTGTCTAGATGTAGGCAAAGCAAGAGATATGTTTGAACTTTAAGCTTGAGTCTTCTTTTGGTTACGAGCATTGGAGGCGTGGCAATACGGAAATGATGTGAACTTTTACAATTTTTAGAGCAATATCAAAGGTTTTTATGAAGAAGAACAAATAATTTGCGTATTGTCATGCCACCAGCAGGCGTAGACAAAAATTTGAAGCACTTTCAAGATATGAGAATAAACTTGAGTATAGATTTCATATAGACAACAACTTGAAGTTTGATATACAGCTGTGTTCATGAAAATAGTAGTGCGACGGAAATGTTGGGCAACAAAATGTTGTGACAAATAAATTAATAATAAATAAATATAATAATAAATAAATATAATAATAAATAAATATAATAATAAATAAATATAATATTAAATAAAAATAATAAATAAAAATAATAATAAATAAAAATAATGTTAAATAAAAATAATGTTAAATAAAAATAATATTAAATAAAAATAAAAATAAATAAAAATAATAATAAAAAAATATAATATTAAATAATAATAATAAATAAAAATAATAATAAATAATATAATAATAAATAAATATAATAAAAAATAAATATAATAATAAATAAAAATAATAATAAATAAAAATAATAATAAATAAAAGATTAAATAATATTTTGAACACAATCTGAAAGAATAATATATATGTATATATAATACTTACATATATATATATATATATATCTATATATTCTAAATATTATGTTTTTTACAAAAATTTTGCTACTATTTTTATGAACATAGCCGTGTATATAGACAGATCGATGTTCTTTTGTATGCATGAGTGTCTTCTGCATATATCAGCATCTTCTGCATACGTATATCAGCAGCTCAAATGCTGAGATGATCTACATAGCTTAGCTGAGCTGTCGCTTCTACAGTTTTATAGCTAGAAAGCCAAAATGTGGCTAGAGTTAGTTGATGAACGCCTCTGCAGATCGATCTGCAATAAATATATATACAGACCCACTGGAATTACTATAAAATGTTCAGATGCATATCTTTCTTAAGTCTTTGACGCTCTAATATAGTTAAAGTCTTAAAAATTTCTATGATATATTCTGATATGAACAACTATTGCAGTTGGCGTCGTGTCAAATATAGCAAAAATTGTTTTAATCGTTTTTCTAGCTGACTCTCGCTGCAGACCAAATTTGTGTAGCAGCGCCCACTGAGGGCGTGGCAAACAGCAAGTTTGGCATCACAGTTGAGGCAATCGCCAATAAAATAGATTTAAGTTAGCAGACGAGTATTGGGCAGTCGGTTGCAGCCGTTTGCAAGGTTCTTTCTCACATTTGTTGGTTGTGTTTGCATCGAAAAGTCTTTTGGATTTATGAAATATTTGGCAGGTAATTAAAACGAAACCCAGCACAAGGCTGCAAGCACAAGCAAGCAGCTCTATATAAACAGCTAGATAGTAAAGCGTGAATAAGGCAAATGGTTGATGGTTGTTGCTCGTTGCGGAAGTGCAACACGTTGAGGCGGCCAGAAATCTTGGAGTAAAAGTATTGCCGTTAACCAATTTTGAGTTGAAGCTTTCAATTATATTTGTGTGTGGCATTTTCACTCTATTTTTTGTTTTTTTTTTCTCTTTTTTTTTTGGTTTTTTTCTTTTCATTTGGTATTTGTTTTTGTAAATATTCTACAAGAAGAGAACACAACAATATATATATGAACGTTATATATTGTTGCTTCCAGCCATATCAACGGTCCGGTGACTAAAGCTCTGTCCTGTCTCCGCCCAACAAAGATATAGAACCCGCCACGCCTACACCCACACACACACACACACACACCCGCCTCGAAGAACTGGACGCACAACAGCGAACTGGACACAGCACACACACACACACACACACACACATACACGGGACGCAATACACTACACACACACACACACACACACTACACACACACACACACAATGTAAACCAAATGGCTTTGGTTTCTTTCAATAACATTTTTTATTCAATTTATATTTCTTAAAATTTTCCAAAAAAAAAATATATATTTATATATCAAATAGACTCGCAATTCATTTATAATTTATTAATTTATTTATTTCATATATATGTGAAGGAAAGTCAATAAAATTGTTGTGATATTTCGATTTTGTTTAGTGATAGTTCCAATCGAGAACCTTTAGGGCAGAAGACACAACTTTTGCACAATGCCAGCCACAAGACATTGAAGCAGCTTAAGTTAAAAAAAAAGAAGAAAAATAGCAAAAACAAACAGATAAAGCAAATCCTTAATAGATATCGAACGGCATATATATATATATATATATATAGTTTGATTTTAGTTTCAATTGTAGTTAAACTTAATGCATTTCCATTGTGCAACTGCAAATACTCACAGCAGCAATACAAATAATTTAGCGCACGCTTAAAGCCCAAACAATACACACACACACACACACGCACACACATACCAATGCAAAAATGTCGCAACCTAACGAACATCAGACAACACACGTGCAACACAATCAAAACACAACAGCAACAGGCAACACAGACTCTAGCACAGACAGCAACCACACAGCATCCAATGGCCCAGCAACACCTGTGTCCGTGCCCAATGAGCTGAAGCAGAGACAGAAGCCTGTGCTCTCGCCGCTAAATGTGCGGCGGCTATCCACATATGCTGCGCACAATGATGCCGCTGAGTTTGGCGACGATGAGGGCGTGGCGCCGGCGCCGCCTCTATCCACAACCATCGATATTAATGCAATTAGCAACAACAACAACAACAACAACAACAACAACACCAACAATAACAACAACTACAATAATAACAACAACACATCATCAACAACGTCCTCATCATATGCCACGCCACCAACATACCAACAGCAATTGTCAACAATGACAACAACAACGCCGCTCGATTCGGCCATCGATGATAAATACAAATTATTTACCATCTACAATGGAAACGGTGAGTGAAGAAGAGGCAACAAGCAGATGATGATGATTCGCAGCAGCAGCAGTCGCAGCCGCAGCATCCCTCATTGTACATAGTCTCGTAAAGATCTATTCACTATTCCCAAACTTAACGATAACGATAACGATAGCGATAACGATTATGCTGCTGCCTCAAACTACTCTTTGTGTCCCCCATTTCTAACTTCAACTCCGACTTTTTGTAGTTTTCTTTGATCTACTTTTTTTATTTATATTTTTTTATTATCTCTCTCTGTCTCTCTATCTCTCTCTTTTGCTATTTCCTATTACTTCGTCTTATACTTGCTTACCTTTTATTATTGTAATTGTATAGTTATTATTATTATGAAAACTTTGCAGAGTATTAAGTGCTTGATTGATTGTCCGATGTCTTTGTATATGTATATATATGTATATAAAATGAAGGTTTTTTTTAAACTCCTTAAAACTTGATTATATTTTATGTTCTATCTGAGCATCTTCCAGACTCGGAAAATAAAAATATGCAGAGAATTTCATTTCAGCTACAAATCCATTTGTATCAAGTAACCAACTCACCTTTAAGCTGCAAGGCTACAAATTTGTTTTCTGAGTGAAATTGATCGAATTACAAGTTTAAAAAATAAATAAATAAATTATGAAATAAATCTAAACAAAAAAAAATTAATTAATTAATTAATAAATCTAAACAAAAATAAATAAATTATTAAATTAATCTTTTAATAATTAAATAAAATTGTAAATTAAATTAAATAAAGCTAAAATCAAAATCGAAATATTAAAAAATTATTAATACATTTTTAATAAATTTATTTAATGAATATAAAAAAATACTTTTAAAAAATTAATTTTTTTTTTAAAGAATTTTTTAAGTAAAAAACAAAAACAAAAAATTTAATTTTGTAATTTTTAAATAAATAAAAAAATTTTTTTTTTTAAAATTAACTAAATAATTTTAAAAATATTAGAAAAAAACAAAGAAAATTTAAAAAAAATTAGAGAAAAATTTAAATTATTAAAAAAATAATTTTTTAAAAAAATTAGAGAAAAATTTAAATTATTAAATACAAATTTTTTTAAAAAAAATTAGAGAAAAACAAAAAAGTTTAAATTTATAAATAAATAATTTTTTTTTTTAAATTAGAGAAAACAAAAAAGTTTAAATTATTAAATAAATAATTTTTTTTAAATTATAGAAAACAAAAAAGTTTAAATATATAAATAAATAATTTTTTAAAAAATTACAAAAAACAAAAAAGTTTAAATTTATAAATAAATATTTTTTTTAAATTAGAAAAAACAAAAAAAAATTTAAATTATTAAAAAAATTATTTTTTATTTTAAAAATTAGAAAAAAAATGTAAAAAAATATTTTTAAAACTAAAAAATTTAAATTAATAAATAATTAAACAAAAAAAAGCAAATTTCAGTGAAATAGTCGATAAAGTAATTTGAATTGAGAATACTCTGTAAGGCTATGGAAAGCTTCGGTCAAATCGATGCTACAATTACTTCTTTCTATTCAAGTCTATTGCAATTATATGCCTTATATTCAAGTTAAATCTTAAATTATGCTCAAACTGATTTGAAATCATATGAAATATGTAAAACACACACACAGACACACGCAGAGAGTGTTACACTAACCAACATTGTATGATAACGCGATTGAAATTCATGTCAGACTCTTTTTTATTTTTATTGTATTTATTCTTATTTTATAATCGCACAAACGCAGATCGTATGCATGTTTATAATGAATGATAAACCACATAAAAATCTTTATTAATTATTGCATGCTATTTGTTATTGTTGTTGTTGCTGTTGCTGTTGCTGTTTGTTTGTTTTGTTGTCTGCGCCTTTTATGGACGAACGATTTGTAATTTATTAACACAAACACAAAAAAGAAAAATAAAATAAAACCAGCAACAATAATTGTTCTAAACCCGTTTAAGCCAGCAGACAAAAAAATTAACAACAACAACAACAACAATGGCAATGACAACAAACACACTCTTTTTTGATATAGAGTTAGGGTATAGAATAGTGCTGAGATTATACATCTTTTATTGTAATGGTAATTAATGGTCTTGCTAATTGCACAACGCTCTTGACTATAGTTGCATGCCACCCACACACACACACACACACCTATACACTTACACACACACACACACAGTGAAATTGTAGCTGTAGCTGTATGCCTTTACTAACTGCATCTCTTTCTTTCCCTATCTCTGTTTCTTTCCACTTGGCAATTGTCATCCACGCACTGCACAGACCCCGACAATGAGAAGTTGTCCGGCCTTCCACATTCAACAACTGGTTCACTAAGCTCAATCATCACGACGTCCATAGCATCCTCCGAACCGGATCCAGGTGCGGCGGGCGGCGGCGGCAGCAGCGGCGGTGGAGCTGGAGCTGGTGGTGGTGGCGGCGGCGGCGGTGGTGGTGGCGGTTCTGGTGCCCTGGCAGCAGACGCATCCAGCATTGCGGGCATCAATGGCAGCTCCGAGGAGAAGTTGGCCCTCAATCGACCCGGCATCAAGCAAGAGAAATGGACAACCATACTGCTGCAGGTCTCCATACCGTTCTTCCTGGCCGGCATCGGCACCATCGGAGCGGGCATTGTGCTGGGACGCGTCGAGGTAATTAAATATATATATCAAAATTTTGATTGATCCATTAAATTGACACTTTAGTCAAATTGTTTAGGCACGGAGTGTTACGGCCACTCCAAATGGCATTTTCTACCTGTTCTTTTTTTTTTTTTTTTGGTTCGTTGATTGGCTAGCTATATACAAAAACTCGATATCGCCTTCTCTGTCTAGCGGTGAGGCTGATAAATCTCATAAATTGCCCCATTGGCATTGCGCAAGTGGCAAGATGTCGTTAGATAAAAGAGGTGCGCACAATTAAAATGACACGCAAATTAAATTGTAAAATCTAATGATAGACTGTTCACTCCGTCCGTCCGTCCGTCCGGGCGTACGTCCGTTGCTCTCTCGACTCATTAAAATTACAGATAACAAAGCAAAGCAAAGCAAAGCCAAGCAAAGCCAAACATCGAAATAAGCTATTTTTATGATGCGCCTACCCACGCTGAGAAACTTTGTCAAATGGCACTCGAAAGCAGCTGTGCTAACGGAACAACAATTCCATTTGCTGTAATTGCCAACTAAGTTTATTTTTTCAAAATAACAATTTAACATTTAGTTGCATTCAATTGCTTTTCCTACATTAAATGTTATTTAATTGCCGCTTCGACTTCTTCTACTTCGTTTTCTTCTTTTCTGATCGAACGACTTTATTTATAGAAAGCTGTTTAGAGCAAATGATTTTTGTTGGAAGTAAGAACCGAAGATTAATTTTAATTGTCCATAAGATCAAGCAAACGATGATCTTGATTATGTCAGATTTCCTGCGTTTGTTCAATGTTATATTAAATATTCATATCTATATAAAGACTTTAAGTTTGTATACTTGTTCGTGAAGTGAAAAGGGGTATATTGGCTTTGTGCAGTGTTTGTCATGCTGTCCGTCCGTCCGTCCGCTTGTCAGAGTCAGAGTATGTCTTAGTCGAGCACTCCCTAGACACTGCCATTATCTGGACAGTCCATAGTAGCGCGGCTATAAAAAATCAGCTCATATCCTACGTCATCATATAAAGTTTTCGATTTGAAGTTAGCAATGAATGGCTTTTAGGAGCCAAAAGTTTTGGACGGGCCAATAAATGTTTATTTGGCCGCTAATTAGTGTGAAAATTCTGGTAATAATTTAAGGCTGCTCCAGTTACGGGCGGCAGTTGCTTGTTTTAGCCAAATGATAAAAGACGAACCATCGAACCATAGTCAGAAACCAAAATCCAAATCAAATCAATTAATAATCCATATAGTATATAGCCTAGCTTTGTTCGATTCGACAATGACGTCACCAAAAATACACACAGATAACAAACGCAATTTATGAACAGCCATAAAAGGCTAGCAATGCAAGATCTAAGATTGACTAACTAATTTATATGATTGTGCTTTGTGATCGCAGAAATGGTATGTCTTCAAGAACGTCAGCGAACTGTTTATCTTGGTGCCGGCGCTGCTTGGCCTGAAGGGTAATCTGGACATGTGCCTCGCCTCGCGTCTCTCCACGCAGGTGAATCTGGGCAATATGACGGCCCGAGCGAATGTGGTGCGCATGATTGTGGGGAATATAGCGCTCGTGCAGGTCCAGGCGACAGTCGCCTCCTTTCTGGTGGCCATGTTTGCAACGAGTGTGGGCGCAGCGATGACCGGCCATTTCTACTTTGAGAATGTGATGCTGTTGACCGCATCGGCCATGTTTACGGCTACCTCATCGTGCTTTGTGCTGGGTAAGTGTTAACTATCCGATTGATACTATATATATACTATATACTATATCTAAATATCATTGCAGACTTTGTGCTGGTCGCTGTGATTCTATTCTCGCAAAAGTATCACCTGAATCCGGATAATTTGGCTACGCCGCTGGCTGCCTCCATCGGCGATGTTGTCTCCATCAGTTTGTTGTCTTTCATTGCCTCGCTGCTCTATGAGAATATCAGTAAGTGTTCCATTCACCTTTCCATTTGCACTCCACTTTAAAGAACAACATCAACATCAACATCAACATCATTGCAGAGACCCATCTGTGGATCACTTTCATTGTGGTTACCTGCTACCTGGTGCTGCTGCCCATGTGGGTTGTCATCGTGCTGAAGAACGAGTATACGCGGCCGGTACTAAAAAGTGGTTGGGTTCCAGTGCTCTCGGCGCTCTGCATCAGCGGGTAAGATCGAACTTTCAATTCCCAAACTGTTCAAGTAGTAGCCGGCGCCTGAATGGGAACATGATAAGCACAAATTGTTTGTTTGTTTGTTTTGCTTCTTTTTTTAATGCCATTTCATGTTCAGTTCAGTTGGCATTAGGTGTGCTAAATTTGGCAACGTTTTTTGATTGATCGATTTCTGTTTTTTTTTTCATTTTATTATTCGTTTCTAATATTTATTTAAGGCGGCGGGGCACAGGCTTAGCCGCTAGCTAGCTATTGTTGTCTGTTGTCCTTGACTCGCACTGTGAGGGTCGATGCGGCACAGTTGTTGGCATTAGTTGATATATTTATAGACTGCATGGATATTAATATAGCTGTTGGCATTAATATCCATTTAATTAGTTTTAATAGGTTTAATGGCTTTTGGGCCACTTGAGGCTAAGTCTAAGGCATGCGCGAGTATTGGGCTGTGTATGAAAATAGATATAAGATAGATAGATATAGGTGGATATGTATATATAGATACCATATCTAACAGATATTTATTCTATTCATTCCAAGCTGGGTTTAAAGGTACCAACTGGTTTTTTATGCTTCTTCTTATAGTGAAGGACATTAAATATCATAAGAGCTCTGCACCTAACAATATTTTCAATTTAAGTTTTGCCCAGATTTTTAATTCTAACCAGATTTAATTTTAACCCAGATTTTTGAACTCTCTTCTGCCGACCAATGCCTTCCTCTGCCCACTAAAATAAAAACAAAAAATTGCAATTCTAATTAATTTAAATTACTAAAATATAACATAATTAATAACATTTCATATGGATACATTTTTTTTTAAATTTAATAATATTTTTAATTTTTTTTAACCTCTCACACCCAGCACTACTATTTTAATGATCGTTCGTTTTTCAATGCATTTCTCTAAAATCATCAAAAACCCAACTAAATATGACCGAAAGTAACGGGATTTTTTCGTAATTCTCTTCTTTACACTCTATTATAAACAAAAAATATAAAACTTTTTATTTTCCATCGGCAAAAGTATAGTTTTACTTGGCTTTTGTCTTGTGCCGCGCAGCACTACTATTTTACTGAACGCAACTTTACATGAAATCTTAGCCTTTAGATATCTTTCTATATTGCTTTTGTCTCTATTCCCATGCAGGCTCGGTGGTCTCGTGCTGGACGCCGCTGTGGAGGTCTTCAATGGATTTGTGGTCTTTCAGCCAATCATCAATGGCATTGGCGGCAATCTGGTGTCCGTGCAGGCTAGCAAAATATCAACGATGCTGCATCAGAGTTCAATTATTGGCATAATACCACCGCACACAAAGATTGTCGAATGGCCATGGCGAGCGCTCTTCAAGGGCGGTAAGTTCCAGCTAGCATATACATATATTTTCAACTTTCTTCAACTCTCTCCTTGTCTTCTCTCTTTCTCAGTGCCCTATGCTAAGACGGCTCGCATTCTCATTGCCATGTCCATACCTGGCAATATTTTGTTCATCTTTGCGGCCGATTATATCAACATGAGCGCAACAACTGTAACGTGGGTGTTTATGCTCTCCTATCTGATTGCCAGTTTGCTGCAGGTAAGCTGCAAATTCTAGTCTGCTCTGCTGGAGAGTTGAATTTAATTCGCATTCATCGTCAACTAGGTGATGTTGCTGTTGTACATTGCGCACATCATTGTGCATGCCATGTGGAAGTGGAAAATCGATCCGGATAACTCGGCCATACCATATCTGACGGCGCTGGGTGATCTGTTGGGTAGCAGTTTGCTGGCTGTGGCTTGGCTCTTTACAATGTCTGTGAACAAACAATACGGCTCCAATTTGGATACACTGAATGCGCCCAACTAGCGGCACACACACACAAGGCACACAAGACACACACAGGACACACACAAGACACACACGCAAAAGAAGCCTACATACATAATTTAGCTGTGGGGGCGTAGCATCGTTTTCGATTAGCTCGCCCAGTTTCTTAGTTTGTTAGTTAGCACGCAATAGGATAATGCAAATTGAGAATTATACGAAATTGCAGCCACATAATACACAAAGAACTGTAATGTACCTAAATTTTAACATAGAAACTGAAACCCTATATATGCATGCACATGTATGTGTGCATACACAAAGATAGACACCAAATCCCACACACATACATGAAAAACAAAAACAAAAAAAAGTAAAAACTACTTCAGAAAAAAAGAGAAAAGTAAAAAAAAAAAAACCAAAACAAATTGACAAAAGACCTATGAAAATATTTTTTAACAAATATTTCGAATGTTTAAACTGTGGATGAATCCCTTCATCATCTGTTCTTTTTTCTTGTTTTGTTTTTTTGTAGCTTTCACATGGCTTTTGCTTGTGTTCCTTTGCTCTACCAAGATATTATGTACCGAGTATATTGTAAATTTTTGAAGATGTGCCCAGTGCTTGGCTTGGTTAGGCATTTGGGCACGATGCTGCGTAATATTTTTTAAGGCTTTTAGGACAATATTATACATTTACAAATAAGCTTCTCCCAAAACCCCCAGTGTGGCGCTAAAGTGCATACAAATGTGTAAAACTAAAACAAACCAAACAATATAGAATAGAATTTTGCATAATTGTTGTTTGTGTTCGGATGGATGGTGCGCAAGTTTCTGTAAGCAGCTAAAAACTATATTTAAACAAAATGTACACTAAAATAGTCTTAACAAATATGGCCTACTTAATTTTTATATATTACAATTTATAGTATTAGCGCAGATTTGATTTTGCAAATCTCGCTTTATTGTTTTAAATATGTATGTTTTTTTTTGCCCCCTTCCTCCTTATAATATAAGCAACGATTTTTTTTTTTTTTTTGCTATGCGCACCTCTTAATAGCAACAATAAAACCATATTTATTATTGCCCCTGTTGAAAACAATAAATGTAAAAAAGTTTTTTTTTTAATGTAAAAAATAATTTAAGTTGAGCATATTTGTGTGTTTGTATGTATTCAAGAATGTAAAATTATAATGTATCTAATTATTGTTTGTGCGTTATATGAAGCGAACAGGGAAAGATGAGACGTTCTGCAAGGAAATGTGATCGATATTTAATTATAAAATAATAATAATAATAATAATTAAAAATTAATGTAATTCATAAACATAGCATGATTATTGTGTAACAAATGAAACAATAATTACAATTATTTAATATGTTGGAATAAACGAAAGAAGTTCATAAACATAAATTGTTCATTTTATAATTTATAAAAAAAATACAAAAAGCAAAATTTTAAAAGCGCGCCCAATTGAAAGACTATCGATATTTTGTACAGCATTCTTATTATATCAGCACTGCAGCCCTGTAGATCAACGCAATCGAAGACCTGATATCGATATATCGATAATGCTCAGCTATGTGGAAGCTATTTTCGCGTCGTTTCAACTAACGCGCTAAACGGAAGAAAAATTCAGTTTATAGTTTTGCATGTTTTTAGTTTTGTCAATTGAGTTACGCGTATGCTATACAACATCAATATTAGAGAATGTATCGCCCAAGACGCACCTCAGAATTCCATGATGACGGCCGGGACGACGGTGGCGTCGTCAACAAGCGACAAACAAGGCAAGTCCCAGACAGGAATAATGTGGAATGTGAATTAAAATAAAGTGATTTTTGCATTTGTTTTGTTGCTACGCTTAGGTCGCAATTGCGAACGACAACGTCAACGTCAATTAGCAAGCCAAGCCACAGAGACTGGCAGCCGCAGTCTCGGCTTACCCAGTACAATCAGGATCGTGAGCGTGGCACGCCCCTTCGCACGGGCCCGCCGCCCACCATGAAGCGTAGTCTGGCCAATGGGAATACGGCGACGCCGTTGCGACACCGGCAGGCATCGTCGTCGGAGCGACCGGCCGTCTTTCACACGGACAAGAAGTGGGTGCAGGAGCAGGCCCAGTGCATTGCCGAATATCTGGATGAAATGGTGCAGATTTATGCGCTGCCAAATTTTCCCAGTGATTTCTTTAGTCGAGGTGCTGCAGCATTGCGTCAAATGGCAATGAAACAGTTTGTGGGCATTGTGAATTTCTTTTTGCACTTCATTTGGCCGAATCGCACCACCGTGGGCACCAACCACGTCGAGGATATAACGAGCGCCTTGCACAAGCTCAACTATCCGTATCAGGTCAACAAGTCCTGGCTAATGACGCCAACCACAAATCATTCGTTTGGCCATGTCATTGTCATGCTCGACTTTCTCAAGGATTTCGCGCCGCCGTCGCAGCAAAAGCAACACGAATCTGGCCAACACGAGGAGTTCCCCTTCATGGAGACGAGCGAGCAGGCCAGCTATGTGCAGAACACACTGGACTCCATGGCCCTGTCCAACACACAACTGAGCAGCGTAATACTCAACGAAGAGACGACGCAGCTGCTCTTTACCAAATCGGCGGAGTGCTTCGCTGTGTGGGACAAGCAAAAGGTGGACGAGTATGCGGTGCTGAAGCGCAACGTCAGCGATCGAATTGTGAGAAGCATCTGTGACCTGCCCGATACTGCTGCTCTGGAAGCGGACATTGTGCGGCAGCAAAACGAGTTGCACCAGCTGGAGGAACAGCTCGAACAGCCCCGCGACAACAATCACGAACAGCTGGACCAGTTGACCGCCCAGCATCAGCAGCTAGAGCATAAGCTGCAGACCGTTCAAGCCAACATGCTGGAGCAGCGCGAGAAGATCGAGCAGCTGGATGCAACCGCTGCCCAGCACGTGGACACCATGAAAGCGTTGCGCGTGGAGCGACAGCAATTGCATCGTGAATTGGGTCAGCAAAAGTGCAGCGCCAAGCAGTTTCAGGGCAAGAAGGTGGTGCTGGGTGATCTGGAGACCAAGGAGAAATTCTATAATCGGCAATTGCGTGAGTTCACGGAGCGCGGCTACGATCAGCAGGTGCGATTCTCGCGCGCCAAGAAGCAGTTGCTGGACAAAGTGGAGAAATTTAATACGCATGCTCAAAACATTGGCCTCGACTCGGACATATGCAGTGCCAGCGAAAAGGATCAGTTGGATTTGGTGTTGTCGCTGCCGTTGCAGCTCGCCGACATTCAGGCACGCCATCGTCGCCTGACCAAACTGGGCACAATGCTGGAGCAGCGTGGTGGCCAGCACAAGGAACGGCTGCGGCATCTAGAGCAGCACATCATCGAGCTGACGAAGCAAATTAAAAATATCGATGGGGTTCATAAGCAATTGAATACCCACATTCAATCATATGAGCAGCAAATGGAGCAACTGCATCACAGCTACCAGAGCAAAGAGGCCATGTGGGCGCAGCATCAACAGCAGCTGGAGCAGCGCATGTGTGAGCTCAACGAAAAGCTTGAGCAACTGCAGCTGGAGCAAAACGAGCTAACTGAGCAATTGGCCAACAAGCGCAAAGAGAACGAAACAATTCTCAGCAATGCCGAACGTCGACATGCCGAGATCATGCGCGAGCGGGAAGATTTCTGCAAGAAATACAAACAGGAGCTGGAGGATGGCGAAGAATATCTGCAGCAGATTGATGCGGTAATTGTGGAAAACGAAGTCAGGATAGCCAATATCGAGAAGCAGCTCGCAGACAATAAACTGACGCCATTTGAGGACGTGCTCGATAAGGTGTTCAAAAATCTGATAAATAATTAATTTACACAAATATTTATATTGTTTAAATTGTTTTTAACTTAGTCTGATACGATTGTGAATGTGTATGTAGTGAGATAATAAATGTTTAGAGAGCCGAAATCTTCTGAAACATCCCTGAATTGCTAGATATACGCGGGCTATCAGGCTAGCGCACCCTTAATTTTCTCTCTTTTCATGTTGAATATTTTCTATATTATTCGAGCTATAGTTTTTTAATTTATTTCCTATTGAACTATGTTTTATTCTTCTTAAAAATAAAACTAAATTGGGTGCTGTAAAATTTCAGCAAGTATTTTAAAAAAGCTTCCAAAAAAGGGTTGTTAAGAATTGTTCATCAGGCTAGCGCACCCTTAATTTTCTCTGTTAATGTTGAATATTTTCTATGTTATTCGAGCTATAGTCATAAAATTTATTTTCTATTGAACTCTGTTTTATTCTTCTTAAAAAAGAACCAAATTTGGCTTCTGTAACATTTCAGCAAGTATTTTTAAAAAAAATTTCAAAAAAAGCTTCCAAAAAAACGAGTTGCTAAAAATTGGTCAATAGGATAGCGCAGCCAAATTGAATTGTCAATATCTCACTTGATTTGGCAAGCACAAGTACCAAATTTTTTCTGTACATCACATAATTGATAATCTTTAAGAAAAACATTACTTTTAGAAGACATAATTATTTATTTTTTGAGAAAAAAATCAAAGATTGAAGCTTGCTGTGATGCGCGACTGTGGACTATGGACCAAAGATCATCACTATAAAAGCTGACAGATATGGGAAATTGGATATTGGATATTACGAATACTGCTAAAAATACTTCAGTGGCAGCAACAGGCATGAAGATAGGCAATACACACTAAGAAAAGTATATACTTGTCTTCATTTATACTGGAATGGACTTGGTGTTTAAAATGAGTTTTTAAGAAAAATAAATTTAAATTAAAATTGTTTATAAAATACTTGCTGAAATGATACAGAATTCAATTTAGTTTTATAAAACAGAGTTCTATTTGAAATATGAAATATTCTAGGACTTTTCAACATTCAACAGATAAAATGAAGGATGCACTATCCTGCTGACGCGCAGTGTATATATTGAGTTAGTTATAGCATTTAGAGTATGTCACATATAGGAATTTGCATCATTTATTCAATTCAATAACTTTTTAATTCGCATGAGAAAACGTACAAATGAAATAATTACATATCGAGTAAATATATATATATATATATTTTGTATTGGATGAATGTTTAAATTCTTATGTTGATTAATTTCAAGTCAAGTCAAGCTTGTCTCTACGGCTATCATTTGAATTGTACACGCAGGTACGTTTATAGTTGTGCTGATTGCAATTGCAATTGCAATGCCGACTGCCAAAATACTCTACAAAGTATATGAATATGAAAGAGACAGAGATAGGGTGTGCTTGCTTTGGATGCGCGCCTAGTTATTGCCATGCATATCAATCATTTCGATTACATTGTTATAAATTGCACTTGGTACGGTTTAGGTTTGGGTTTAGCTTTAGCTTTAGCTTTACATTGTACTGTTACATATACATATATACGAGCACGTCTTTTTTGTTTGTGGGCTGGTGGGCGGGGCTTACATACACACGTAAACACATACATAATATAACATAATTTTTGGCCAATTTGAGTCATGGGAAACGGAAAGAACGCACTGAAACAATGTTCTCTTGTAATAAATAAATATGTGTATAGCTTAGGTAAATTTATACAGAGGTGTGGGTGAATGTGGGTGGTTCTTGTTGCTTGCTGATTACAGCTCAAACAATAAAAACATCACCATTATTGTGGTCCACAGTGGCTGATGCAACGTTCGAGAGAGCCAGATCGCTGCCACACCCAGACCGCAGTGATTGAGATTGAGTTGGTGTTTGGGCTGTTGCTGTCGCCGCTGGCTCCCCAGTGCTGACCTTGTCCAGCAGCTCCGCCTCTCTGCCAATTTCGACAATGCCCTGGGACTTTTGCGGTGATTCGTGCGCTTCCTCCAGACTATCCTCGCATATCTGACTAGCCATGTGTATGCTCACGCCGGCCACATCCAGCTCTGCCTCGTCCTTGTGGTTTTGGAATGTAACTGAGATCTCCTGCGGCTGCTGTGACGGTCCAGCGCCATCGATGCTGTCTTCAATGTGATTGAGACTGTGATTTTGACTGCTGTCGCTGCCAGCGCCAGAGCCGGAGCCAGTGCCCGCGCTATTAGCCGGCGCCGTGGTTATAGACGACCACCAGCTCGAGAAGGCGCCCTTGGCCTGCGAGATGGCGCCGCCCACAGCTCGGCTAGTGTTATTCACAGCCTGATTAATCTTACGTCCACTTTCGCTATTCTGCATGGTTCTGCACAAGTAAGCCAACATTTATAAATTCAGTTTTATAATCATTTCAGTTCTCGTTTTGCACTCACTGCGCTAGCTTGAGTTTCATGTCCGCCACGGATAGGGTGCCCGCAAAGGGATGGCCAGCGGGCAGCGCATCAAAAAATTCGGGATCAGGCCGCACATCGAACCACTCCTGGTAGCATTGTGTGCGCTTGAAGGCGCTCATGAAGTGCGGATTGAAGTGATCATTGTCCTTGATATCTGAAGCAAACATGAAGGATTACTCGATGCACTCGATTCGTTGCCATTGCCATTGCGATTGCCACTTACCAGGTGCCACCGCTGTGCGCAGCAGTGCCAAGATGTAGCCCTGGAACTGTTCACGTATCCAATACTCGCTGCCCTCGGCATCCTCTTTGGGCGTTTGTACATGCTTCAGTATGTAGTCCATGAAGCGCAGGTCCTCTGTGCTCAGCACCAGCTGACGCCGCAGCTCCGGATCATGCGCATCCAAATTGGCGGCTTCGATGTCAACGAGCACATCGGCCAGCTGGCGCTTCTGTTGGAACAGCACATTGGAGGTGCCAATAATGTAGGAGAGCACCATGGGATCGCTGAGCAGGTCCATGTACGGCAGCGACAAGTAGGGCAGGCACAGATTGCCACTGGCGAAGATGCTCACAGGTGCACGATATTCGTCAGGATTTATGGCGCACAGGGCGGCAAGATTAGCTAACAGAGATTTGGATGAGGAAAGTTTTCGAGCAGAAGAACATTCACACTTACAGGCCAATGTGTCGACGCTTGCCTCGCGAGTCAACGAGCTGCTGCGTCCATTCCGTTTGCCGCCTCCGCCCGCACTGGTGCCGCTCTCCGTCGAGTCGACGCGCTGCAGCTCGTTGTGCGTCGGCGTTGTGGTTGGGCAGCTCGAGTCGTGCGACTGTGAGTTTGGTGTGGTGTGCGGCGAGGTGTTGCCGCTGCTGTTGCAGCACTGTGAGCCCGCTGAGGCTGCCGACGAGATCACCGTTAGATCTTCCGCCTCTGCAACGACATCAGTTTCAGCCTCGGCCTCGGCAACAGCCTCCGCTTCGCGCTGCAGCGAATCGGTAAAGTCGGGCATGGGCGACAGCGGCCGTGAAGTGCGCACACAGGCCACCTCCTGGAATCCCTTCTCCAGCAGGCGCGGTATCAGCGACGCCATGCCCAGTATGAGCACACACATGCCGCGCACGGGCGAGCCGAAGCAGACAACACGTCTCTGCAGCAGCAGCAGCTTGAACAACATGAGACTCTTGTGACGCCAGTGCAGCACAATTTCGCGCAGCGACAGACCCACATGGAAGTGGCGCAGCGGGCGGTGCGTCTCCTCGTCCAACAGGCAGGCATTCAGCTGTTGATATGCCTTGACAAGCAGCTCGGTGCAGCTAAAGTCGCCCTGGTCGAAGAAGGCGTCGGCAATGAGCGCCAGTTTAACCTCAATGTAACCATAGATGGGCAGGCGTGCCAATATGCACACAGACTTCTGTACGGTGCTGCGCGTCACGTCTGCGGTGCGTATTTTGAGTTTCTCTACGGGAATTTGGCGATAGCACGAGACACCGTAAATGCTTGCGGCTGGCTCAAATAAGCTGGGCAAATTGAAGAAGACGGTGTCCTCCATGAAATTGTGCGAGCCATCTGGCAGGGCCAGCGTGGGCAGGTATTTCCAGCCGGAGGGGCATTCGTTGCGGCCACTAGAGCCGGCGATTAGCGGCGGATGCGAGAACTCCACCTGACAGCCAAGCTTGTGATGGAAGCCAACGACCAAAATGTGTAATATGGGCGGTTTGTTTTCTGGCTCGCTGGCCATCTTTACCCTTGGACTTCACGCACACTTAGCGCAATTTTTGCGACAGATGCGTCAGTCAGACAGGAACAACAACAACAACAATAAACAACCACGACGGATGCTGGTGGGCGGGGGAAGCGAAGGTGCGCCTTGCACTGTCACTGTGAAAAAACAGAGGGCGAGAGTCACAAATATGACAACGAAATCAACAAAAGCGTCAATTTACACGTACATATGCGTATATATGCTTGTATTTAGATATCTTATTTCGTTGTTCTTCAAAATTTGCCAATAGAACTGCAGAGCTATCGACAAAAAGGTTGTGGCGGCTGGCCGATAACACAAAAACAATCGTAATTGAAACATTGACTGCGATATGTTGATAAATCACGATTAGCCGATATTTGAGTGCCAATTATCGAATATGCCTAATAATAATGGTGATTGGCCGTTAGAAATGCTTTCCTCTTTGACGATCAGTCTACTTTATGTTCAGCTATGAGCTATAAAAATATATATAAATTGCATATGCATATATATATATATGTACAAATGCTTAAATATAGGCTACAGCGAAGCATGTTATATGCTTGATTTAGTTAAGGCTTACTTTTATTCTGATTGACAAACATGTGGGTCAAGTAAAAACTGTCTACTATTACTACACTAATACTAATACTATTATTACTATAGCTACTATTACTAATAATATTGCTACAAGTATTAATATTACTTCAACTTTTTTCTGTCTTGAGATCTGGCGATGTTTTTAGTCGATCAGAAAACACAGAATTTATGAAAACCAAATTTCTTTATGCTTTAGAGATCTAAAACACATTTTATATTTATAATCTTGTGCTTACTTAACGCTGATTTCTAACATTTTTTTTGCTCCTGCTTGTTGTGTGTCTATAATTTAATTCTCTAGCGCTTTACTTTTTTTTTTTGTTGATTTTAAATTTCATTTATTTTTAAAACGAACGTCGCACGTATATATTCTAATTTTGGCACTCAACGGATTGTTGTTCGTTACAAAATATGTTTGCTATTCTGAAAGCCCATTCAAATCTACGAAACAAAATGGATTCTATATGATATATCTATGAAGTGTTATCATAAAAAGGGGATGTTATAAATTTGATTAATCTTAAATACTTACATTAGGTCAGTCAGCAAAGAGTTCGAGTCACAATACGTTCAATTTTCCTACTTTCTCTATAAGTCAATACACAGCTATCCATATACATATCATGTATAAAAAAATATTTATTAATAAATATTTAATAGTTTAGTAAATTATAAAAAGAGATTTTTATTGTAAAAACAAATGAGAAAACACTTTATATTAAAGATACATTAATATAAAGTGTTTTTTTCATTTGTTTTAACAATTTCTTATACTTCCAAGAAGCTATATGATTCAACGGTCGATCTGTGAAGTTTTCAAGCTGTGCGGGGTAAAAGCTTTTCCGATTTGCTACGCTTTTGGTCAGTTTAGACTTAAATGTAGACAATATATATAAAAATAAAGTAAAAGTATTAAAGTCTCTTAGATATAATATAGAAGCTCACAGAGAAATATCATATCTAATCTATATCAATATATATAAAATCAATTTACATATAAATTCAGCAAAAATTAATTTTCGAAATGATTTTCAGGATTTTTGTCAAAAATCTTTCAAATCTAATACGGCCATATCTTTTTTTTATTATTGATATTTCTATTTGTAACGGTTGCAAATAGGCATAAACAGTCCAAATTTCAAAAGTTAGTCAAATTTTTAAAAAATATAAATTTATAGCTGAAATTTGTTGAATGTAAGTCAATGCTTCAAGTGGGCGTCTTGAAAAGTAGCCTGACTTTATTAGGTTTAGTATTCCAATATTTACAGAAAATTATATAATTGAAAGATATTCAAAATTCCAACTAATTTTGTTTGGAAATTGAGTAAAATTTTTGCAAAAATTAAAAAAAAAAAAAAGTTCAAAATATGTTAAAGTTTTGAAAAATCAGACTTATAAATAGTATTTCAATAAACATAGATTAATGCTGATGTTTTTAAGATCAGCATAGACATCACTACAGACAAACTAGGAGGAATAACAAAGGCATGAACTGAGTAAAACAGGAAGAAGACGGCAAGAATTCTTTATTATTCATCCCGTCTTCTTCCTGTTTTACTCAGTTCATGCCTTCTTTTTTAATGAGCGGCGTAAACCTCAGTTTTGTTGATAATAGCGATTGATATTATGCATGCTAATACAAGGTACAATTCAAAAGTTCCAGGACTTTTTATTTCTGTCTATTGTCTATTGTCTATTGTCTATTGTCTATTTCTCTGTCATGTTGTGTCAAATTTTCATGATATTCGGACGTATAGAAGCCGAGATATCGCGCTAAAAGTGACAGTACTTTTGTTGTGTCCGTCGGCCAGAATACCGTGAAGAAGGAAGCTGGCAATTGTTGCATGATAATGCGCCATCTCACCGTTCGACGCTCACGACGGATTATTTGACCAAAAATCACATTTTAACCATCAACCATTCACCGTATTCGCCTGATATGGCACCCTGCGACTTCTACTTGTTCGGAAAACTTCATTTGGCAATGAAAGGAAAACGGTATGCTGACATTGATGCTATTCAAAAGGCTTCGACCGCCATACTCAACGCCATACCGAAGGATGACCTAAAAAAGTCATTTGATAATCTTCTTGATCGTGCAAATCGTTGTATTCAGTCCGAAGGGGACTATTTCGAAGGCGACCAATAAAATTTTTGCCAAAGAAAATCTATTTTTTATTTTTTGTACAAAGTCCTGGAACTTTTGAATTGCACCTTGTACATATTGACAAAGTTGACCTCTTTTTTCTATTTTGAGAGATTTTACTTTGAGAGTCTTGAAGTTTTATAAGAGAAATATCAGTTATAAATAATGAATGTAATGAGCTGAAATTTCTTAATCTTCAAATCAAGCAGAAAACAATATGAATTCCTTTTTCATTTATTGATTTAGCCATGCAAATACAAATCAAAATAAATATGCTCTGATCTAGTTGGATGCAAAAGTAATTTGAAATTCATTGAATAGTTCAATTGTATGTGAGAAGATTGAATAAATGAGAAATATAGTACGCATTGCTTGGAATGTTTATGCTTAAAGTTTTGTGCATCCGTTTCGGCTTGCAGTAGAAACCGGCGACCAAAGATAGAAATTGAAACAGTTTGTCGTAGAATCCATATATAAGCTACGCACATACATATGCGCATATGCATGATCCGAAATGTAGATATGTACCCATGCATAACGGTATAGATATATAGAGCGAGAAATGAGACGAGCTAAGCCGAGCAGTGCCGACAGCTAGCCGAAGCACATCTTCGCCCACACAAGAGACCCAAAAATAGCCCCAAAATACCCGAAAACATTGCTATTTGTTTTCCTTGATTTTTTTTTGTTGATGTTGAAGATGATGCGAATTGAAATTTAGTTGAAGGCAACTAAGATAAATATATATATATATACAATGTATATATATATATGCCATATACACATATTTTAGCTGACATACATAGTATATGCAAAACAGATTGTTGAAATATTTGGCTTGCTCGCTACTAAGTTCAAAGTAAGAAATATTGGCAGATGGCAAATGTACGTTTACATATTTGAAATTGATATATGCATATAGTTCAAATGGGGCTTACGTACTAGGGCGTATCTAAATCGGTCAAATTGCAACTATATGATTATGCAATTCTTAGTTCTTAGTAGGTCAATTTGAAGCTGATGAAATGCAATTCAATTCTGGATCTGTGGGCTGGCGAGTCGACGGGCTTTTCTATGCAAATCCCTTTGTAAATTGTTCAGCAGAGTCCCGCGTGTCGTCTATATGTGCATATATCTATGCGACTTGCATACTATGCTACATATGTATTTATAAATCCAACACCAATATCTGCCTGTGTGTGTCTGTGTGTGGATTTTACGTGCTCAGCTAGAGCTACACATATATACGAGCAGTTCTATATTTAAGAAACAAGCATATACTTTTACCCAGTGCCACGAAATGCGAAACAAAACAACAAAAATGAAAGCAAAAAAATTAGAAGAAAAAAAAAATTGAAATAGATTCGAATGAGAGAATAAGATTTATATGATGAGAATAATTATTCACAATTATTTGATTCAATTTATTTGAAGTTTTTGAAAGTTTGGCAAATATATTTATTTATTATTTATATAACTAATTCTATTTAAATTTTTTTGTTTTATACTTAGAGAATGACATAAATTTTTTATGTTTAAAAAATAACTTGGGAATATTTTAAATTTTAGTTTTTAATTTTAAATTATATAATACTATATGTTTTAACAGTTAATTAAATAAGAATATAAAATAGAATAGTAAATTTATTAAAATAGAATATTAAATTAATTAAAATATAATTTATTAAAAAACTCATTAAATTTTAAAAATATTTTTTATTTTTTGTAAATTAATGAGACATTTTTTTTTAAAATAATTTTTTAATTAACAACTTCGAATTTGATCATTATTTACTTAGTATTCATTGTTTTTTTTTTTTTTTTATAATTTTTTATATTTATCATTTATTTATATTTTATTATTTATCATTTTTTTTATAATCTTTAATTATTTTTACTATTCAGTTTTTTTTATCAAAATGTATTTAAATATTTTATTATAACTACAACTAATTTTTATTTTAGTTTATTTTTTATTTTTATCAATATTTTTGTATTATTAATTATTATATAATTAATTATATGATTAATTATTTTTTTATTCATGTTTTTATTCAAATTTATTTATATATTTTCATTATAATTATAACTTATTTTTATTTTAGTTATCTTTTTTATTTTTATCATTATTTTTTATAATTTCATATATAATTATCCCCGATCTAGAGCAGTGGATAAATAGAAAGCACGGTGAAACGTCTTTTTATCTGACACAAATGCTCTCTGGTCATGGCTATTTTCGAAAGTACCTAAATAAGATGGGGAAAACTGCCGAATCCAGCTGCATTTACTGCGACAATGCAATGGACGACGCAGAACACACTATAGAGACTATAGTACAGCAAATGTGCAACAGCATAGATGCCTGGAAAAGAGTCTGTGACTTCGCCGAAAAGGTTATCCGGCGGAAAAAGCGGGACCTGGACGCAGGAACACAGATGGCAGTGCTCAGCTAGAGCATATACTAGAGCTCCACCTTGAAGGTTAATGCGGGATAGCTCCTGGTTCCAAGGTGGGAGGCAGCCCGAGAAGAGGAGGTTTTTTAGTCGGTAAGCAGCATTGCAGTCCGACACACCAGCCAGAGTGACGACCTGACTGACGGTGCATAAAGCATTTTTGCCTACCTCAGCCACACAAAAAAAAAAAAATAAAAAATATATATAATTATTTATAATTTTTACTATTTAGATTTTGATCAAAACTTATTTATTTTATTTTTTTATAATTATTAAGATTTTTATTAATAAAATTTTTATCAATATTTATTTATTTTTTTATAATTATTAATTTTTTTTTATTTTTTCTTATTAAGATTTTTATCAAAATTTTTCTAGACATTTTAATATATCGGAAAAATTTACCCTGCTGCAGCATTGTATGATAAAGTTGTAACATTGTTAGGATACGCCCACTGAGGGTGTGGCAAGTGGCAAGGTAAAAGTAAACAAAAAGCACAGTTAGAGTGGCTTTCTCTACACATTTTTTTTTTTTTTTTTTTTTTTTTTTGTGTGTGGCTGAGGTAGGTAAAAATGCTTTATGCACCGTCAGTCAGGTCGTCACTCTGGCTGGTGTGTCGGACTGCAATACTGCTTACCGACTAAAAAACCTCCTCTTCTCGGGCTGCCTCCCACCTTGGAACCAGGAGCTATCCCGCGTTAACCTTCAAGGTGGAGCCCTAGTATATGCTCTAGCTGAGCACTGCCATCTGTGTTCCTGCGTCCAGGTCCCGCTTTTTCCGCCGGAGAATTTTTTCGGCAAAGTCACAGACTCTTTTTCAGGCATCTATGCTGTTGCACATTTGCTGTACTATAGTCTCTACTTTAACTTCACCGACAGTTTCTGCCAATTCGGTTCTTTCTTCTGACCACTCTACATATGATAAACTACTTACTTATATAATCAGTTTCAATAACATTGGTATTTTAAGGGATTTTGCCTTAATTAGACGCTGAACTGATGTATTTTTACTTGGCTTTCTTTTGGTCACAAATTCAAGAAGAATTACTTGCTTTATAGATCGATCAAATATTTATATATAAATATATATTTTTCAAAATTTAAGAGTTGGAGTCAGCTAGTTTTGTAGTTAAATCACTTTTGAACTCCTCTAGAAAATTATTTATAAATTAAAATTTTTCTAATTGGAAAACATTGAGTTCCGCATACACTTTCTGTGAATTTGAACATTGAACGAGTATTATGCAGTTCATAGTTGGCTTACAATATAATAATAATCATAAGGAGAAGTATACCCAGGCAAGTCTTCGACAATTCTCTTATTAATTAGGGTTTTGACAGATTTTTTTTTTGGCTGCGCCAAGATTTGAAGCATTTATTTATTTATCTTTTATTTATTAATATCTAAAGGAATTTCCTTAAATTTAGAACATATGCATAAGAAATATTTAAGCATATTATGTATATATACTCTTTGATAAATAAATGTGTTATATTATATGCCCATTCAAGATTTCCACAGTCTAAATGAGCAGGGTATGCAGTGCGAGCAATTTAGACAAATCAAAAGCAGAACAATGACGAATAAATCGAACTTATAGATAGATATACAGACGGACGGACGGACGGACGGAGGGACGGACAGACGGAGGGACGGATCGCTGTGCACTAAGGCCGGCTATTTGGCAGCCAACATCAACGTCAGCATATACACTATATATACACATATAAATATATCTAAAAAATTTTATATTTCAGAATTGTCTATAGCAATAGCTGCTAAATAGTTAAGAGATGTGGGCTTTAAGGGCAGCATGCACTGATGTTGCAACGTTGTTTTCATTTCATTCTTGGCCACTTTTGAAATCACTTTACATATGCATAAAGTATATGAAAAGTCTCATACTATATATATATATATATATATATATGGATTTGATCTAAATGTTATACTATGCACAAGACTCTGCGCTAGTTATGCCTGTGTGTGTGTGTGTGTGTGTGTGTGTGTGTGTTGCCTGAATACATTTACATACACTATTAAATGGGTGTGAAATTTATGTTCAACGATATTTGATTCCAAAAACAACTCAAACGCCAACGCATAAATGCGCTAGATGCCAGTCTATATTCGCTATATACATGCCTGATCCGCATACATGCATATATGTATATATACATATATATAGATCATAGCCAATTGGAAGTATTCGTTTTGGAAATCTCTGTTTCGCTTTGCCCTCTCTCTGTGTGTGTGTGTGCGTTTTGTTTATTCAACAAGTTTATGTTTCAGTCGAGCTGCTGACGACGCAACGCCTCGAACGGATGTGGGCGGGTGGGTGTTGGCAGCAGCAGCAGCAGCAGCAGGCAGCCCACCTGAAATTGTTACTGCTATCAAGCTGCCATACACACACACACACACACACACACACAGAGAGAGATGCTGCACGCCCACGCTTTGCCGCCACGTCCCCGATCCATGCTATGAGCTATGCGCTCCTGCGCCTTGGCTGCCAAGCATTGCGTAGTCTCCGTCGATGTTCGTCACGCTGTCCATGTATTGGTGTCCGCCTCTGCACACCGCCCATCGCCACTTGTTGGCCAACGTGCCGGCATATAGCGCGCCTTTTCACACCCGTTCGCTCGGCTCGCCTCTGCCAATACATATCTATGTATGTGCGAGCGTGTGTAGAGACCTTTGGCGCTGCGCTGTGTGTATATAGCGAGCGTGCCGCTGTCTCTGTAGTGGTGGGAAATGCTTTTCATTTTCCGCAAGCTGAACAAAAATTCTTTAACATAACGTGTAGCATCGCTTTGGATCGTCAGTCTGTTTAGTCGAACCGCAGCATTCGCTCCTACAACGTCAGCTGCTCGGACTTTAGTTGAGAGTTCAATTTGTTTCTTTTTCCCTAAGTAAGTTGGCCAAGTGTTTCGACCAAAAGCCACAAAGCCAAATCAAATACAAAAATATTCACAAAGTTATCGAACAAGACAAAAAAAAAAAATAGAAAAAAAATACTTATGAAAATCTCTAACGAACTTAAACAGAAATCCTTGCGCGTTGAACTTACAAAAGAAAAAAATTAAAAAAAAAATAAAAATGCATAAAGATTGTGCTTACATAATCCTGTGTGCGCCAATTGCTGAAAACTATATATTTTTTTTTCCAATTTTTTTTCACAAACATTTTTTTTCCAAGTGAAAAGCACAGAAACAATTCACGTGTGTTAAACAATTCAAATTAAAAAACTAAAAAAAAATTAAAAAATAAAAAAAAAACAGCTAAGATTTTCAAATTACATTTTGAATATCGAACGAAATTTTTTTTCTGTTCTGCAAATTTTTTTTTTTCGTATCTCTTTTTTTTTGTTCAATGCCTCTGACAAAGACTATAAATAATTGCCCTAGGGCGCATAACAACAACAACAACTACAACAGCAACAACAATAACAACAACGACAACTTTAACGGCAGCAGCCGCAACAACAACCAGCAACAGCAAACGGCAGCAGCAACAGCAACAGCAACAACAGCAGCAACAGCAACAACAGCAACAACAGCAACAAGCAGGAATACGAACAAATGCGACAGATATGCGATTGAGAGCGCCTTGAGAGCCAAGTGTTATATGATCTCACAGATAGAAACCGAAAGAATTCAATTCTGTTTGCTTTTTGGGATTTCTGCTTTTTCTTTTGCTTTCTTTTTTTTTTTTGCTTTATTTTTGCGTTCTGAAATTTTTTAAAAATAAGCTGCGTGTGCGTGTGTGAGTGTGTGTGTGTGAGTGTGTGTGTGTGTGTGTGTGAGTGTGTGTGTGTGTGAGTGTGTGTGTGTGAGTGTGTGTGAGTGTGCGTTTGCCTGGCAGCTTGTGTTTTTACCTTGGCAAAATAGCCAACACAGATAGATTCCACACACAGATAGAGTCTGTTGCTTGTGCGCAGGCGTCTGTAGACAAGCATTCATACACCCACACACACACACATAGACACACTCTTAGACACACACATAGACACCCCCACATATATACACACTTCTGCTCTCGCACTGATATCTGGCATATCCAAATCGGTGCTGGAAAATATTTCTATATTTAGCGTGCACAGCGCTATATATATTTTCTTTCCATCTCCAACTTAGCCAATTGCTGTGCTCTAGTTTCAACATATTATATATATATATATATCTATATATGTATGTATATCAGTGTATATATGTATGTGTATGTATGTATAAAGATGAATGCAAATGCTTAAAGCTTACAGATCAGGCTGAAGCTGTCAAAGGCTTGAAGCTGAGATGCAACTGAATTAGTTATGTTTGATAGCTGGATAGTTAGATAGTTGGAGAGATAAGTAAAATTTATATATATATATATATATAAATCTGTATGAATGTTTATAAATTTCGACTTAGAACTGCATTTGACTAGATTGCATATTGCAGATTAAGTATACGCACGGTTGCTTGACAAAAGTTCAACTTTAATAGAATTGCTAGAAATGATATGTATATTTATACATATATATATACATATACATATATATATATATATAAATATAATTATTATATATATTTCATTTACTTATATATTTTCATATGCATTCATAACTTGCGACCCAATTTAGCAGCACTTCAAATGCATCAATCTATAGAAAGTTTGTAATTATGAAATCGTAGACAGTAGCACACACTCACACACACACACCACACACACCACACACACCACACACCCACACACACACCACACACCCACACACACACCACACACCCTCACACCACACACACAGCCCATTACACACGCTGTCAAGCAGCAGATTGCAAATTTCACAAATTTCAGCTGAGCATTTTGACAATTGCATTTACATTTTTTTGACATTTGCTTGTCAGTCAGAGTTTAGCTTTGGTTTATATATATTTTATACTTTTTTTTTTGCCTTTGATTTAGTGCCAAGGTAAAAATCAGAACGTTTCCCGATCGAAAGTCAACTCGTGAAAGCTCTTTAAGCGCTTCGTGCCGTTTCGGCGCAGAAATTCAATACGCGCAGCTATTTTTAACAGTTAGCTAAAGGCATTTCACACACACACAGAGAGAGAGAGAGAGAGAGAGAGAGAGGGAGAGAGTGAGAAAGAGAAAGAAATATCTATATATATATATACATACATGTAGACATGGGCGAGTATATAAAATTAAATAACCAAAATTTTGTAAGAGGCGCACAAATTATGATCGCATACAAAACTGTCGCCGGCTATATAAAAATAAAGATGGCTGCGAGTGTGTGTGTGAGTCTTATGACAGCATAGAGACATAGATATATTATATATATATATGCATGTATATATATATATATATATATACGTATACATATGTGGATACAGACACAGATACTGGCCCGCATAAACATTTGGTGTCTAAATATAGAGCGATATCAAGGCGAAAACAACAATGACAACAACAACAATAGCAGGAGGAGGCTGTTGCTATTTTAGTTTTAGCCATTGTTGTTGTTGTGGCTGCTGCTACTGTTGCCGCTGCAGCATTTGACAATTGGCAGTAAGCGACAATAACAGTGTAGAGTGAACTGCTTAGCGACCACAACTGTGACTGTGACTGTGACTGTGAGAGTAACGTTAACTATTCAGGCCCATGTCTGTACTGTTCTTTAACCTTTCTACTCTTTTGTTTTATTTTTTAGGTTTTTTCAACCCTAAACCGTAACCATGTCCGACGATGAGGAATACACGTAAGTACAGTGACCCACAAAAGCAGGCAACAGCAACAATATTAAGTATGCGCCATGTGCGCCATGTGCGCCACGCCGCAACACGTATCTATTACTATTAAATCATACCTCAGTTCAGTTGAGATCAGTGTCAGCTCAGTCGTAAGTTCAATTGACAATCAATGAGTTTAAGATGAATATCGTATAAAGTGGGTCCAATATCGTATTTAACTAACTTGAAAACTTACAGATCCCTATAGGATCTGATATGTACATAAATCTTTAAAGTGTTCTTATTTGTAATGAAACTTGACATTTGATTAACAGTTTGCACACACACACACACATACACTCACACACACACACACACACACACACACATACATATACCTATATATTATATATCAAGTGTTTTTTTGTCAGTCGTGTGTTTCAATCACTGGGTTTTTGTCCTCTTTTTTTATGGCACATGTTTGATTTGTATTCCTTTTACACATTCTTCTACTTTCATCACAATCCCCATTTTGGACCCAACCAACCAACCAACCTATCCACATGCCGGCAACTTGTGACTGTGTGACTTCATCATAACCAAAATTCCCGTCCGCCCCGCCACCCCCAAAAACAAATGTCTTAATCAATCAACTGCTAATGTTGTCGTTTCGTTTCAATAACAAACAACTTGACAACCAAATCAACAACATCAACAACAACAACAACAACAACAACAACTACTACTACTACAACAACAACAACAACTATTTTGCATACACACCAATCCAAATGCACCTGTGATATTGTTTTTTGCACAAAACCATAAAACACACCTCGTTTAATTACGAACTCGCCAGCAGTTCCGAAGAGGAGGAGGTTGTCGAGGAGACCAGAGAGGAGACGTAAGTAGTTTTTGTGGCCAAAACTGAGCAGCTAAAAACTCGATTGGTGTTTTCTCTCTATGTTTTGTTTTTTTTTTTTTTTTTGATCACAAATTATAATTTAATTTGATTTGATTTTAATTTCAAATACTAAAAAAAAAAAAAAAAAAACAAAATATTCTATATGTGTGTATTTCCGTTTTGTATTTGTATTTGTCCTTTGTATTTGTATTTGTATTTGTCTTTGTTATGCAAAAAAACCAAAAAAAAACCAAAAAAAATCAATGTGCAAACGCCGAAATTATCCCACGCAACTTTTTTCTTTCTGTTTTGTGTCTTTGTCTTTTAATTAATTTCATTTATTTCTCATTTCTTTTTATCATTTTGTAAATTTGTTAATTTTTTGTTTGTTTCATATTTTGTTTTTTTCTTCTTTCTATCTCTCAATGTTGTTGTATGTCTTAGCCCCCCCTATAAATATCTCTATCTATATCGAAACACAATCTGATCAATTTGAGCAAAACTCTTGTACAAAATGTACTAACTCATCTATCTATCTACCTATCTAAACATCTATCCACACACAAGCAATGAAATCATCTTTGTCTAGAAAAACAAAAAAAACTCATTCACATACATTTTCCCGAACCGCACCCCAATCTGAGTAAATTCCAAATTCCAAACAACAAAATTGGCAAACGTTATGTAAATATATAATATATATATATATATAAATCGAGCAAGCTATATGTGTATTCCCCCAGCTATACCTTCCCCAACCCCCAGCACCACTTCCAGTAATCCAACCTTGTCAAAATTCCATGTATATATATATCGTATATCTATATATAGTTATATATATAAATGTTTTCGTATTTGTAATCGTAGTTCGTAACATGTCTATCCCTTTACTTCCCTACAAAATTTTTAAAAATGAATAAAACTATTCGAAATTTCTGAAAAATCAAAATTCAGCAAAATAAAAAAAAATATATACAAAAATAACGCAAAAGTAAATTTCGCCTATCGCTGGCCTGGCTTCTTTCTGTTCAATCAATTAAGACTTTAAGACATGGAAAATTCTAAATCACATTTGTTTTTCTCTCTCTCTCTCTCTCTCTCTCTCTCTCTCTCTCTCTCTCTTTCTCCCCGTTTCTTTCTTATTACAGGAAGTAAGTAATTGCGTTACCAAAAAAAAAAAAAAAAGAAAAAAGAAAATCAATATTCGCATTTGTTCAAAAAGTACTCGAAACGAAACAATTGCAAGCCAATGTCTTCAGCATGAGATGTACATATATATATATGTGTACATATATATGTATATATGTGTATGTATATATGTATATATATATATATCTGTACTCAATATGCAATTAGAGCAGCTCGGTTGCTGCTGCTGCGATTCAGATTTATCTCGGTGTTGTTAGTTCGCTCGAAAACAAAAAAAAAAAATATTAAAAAATTAAATATATATATAAAGCAATGGAAATGTGTGCCGACCCGACAAAGAATTCAAATATTAGGAAAAAAATCATGAAGATTTGGAATGTTCAAAAACCAAAATTCGCCTGGTCAAAATTTAGTTCAGTGCGTTGCTCGAATTTCATTTTCAACAAAAAAAAAACCTCTTCACATTGATTTTGTACAAAGCACAAGCAAAATTCGTTTATTTTTGATCATACAAGACCAGCTCCAGTTCCAGTTCCAGCTCCAGCTCCAGCTCCAGTTCCAGTTTCAGTTTTGAGTTTTGAGTTTTTGAAAGTTTGTACAAATTAGCTTACAGTTCGTTGCTTGGAATTTAGTTTTAGAATTTACAAATTTAAACAACATGCCAGAAAACTACAACAACAACAACAACAACAACAAACAAACAAACAACAAACAAACAAACAACAAATACGTACTTACATTTAATTTATTGTTTTTCAATTATTTTCGTTTCGTTGCAACAAACAATAATTTTTTTTCCAATAATTTTTTTTTAAACAAAAAATGTTTTTCTCTTTCTTTTCAACGATTTTTTTGTTTGTAAAATACAAAAAAAAAAAAAAAAAATATATAAATATTTTTGTTTCATATGAAAAAAAAAAAAAAAACAAAAACAAAACAAAACAAATCTCTCAACCCAACACGTGTTTTTGTGTACTTCATCGTGAATTTGTGCCAAACTATAAATGTAAAAAAAAAACCAACCAATTTTTTGAAACACAAAACCACCAAATCTATATCAAAACCACCTCCATGTTTGCCTCACGTATAGAAAACCACCTCAGACACCAGCCGAGTAAGTTGATGCCATACGAAATGTGTAAAACAAAATAAAGCAAAGAAATATGTAAAAAATTCTAATCCATACTAAATTCTTAGTGATATCTTAAGCTGAGCCTAGTTTATGTAATGCTAACCAAATGTTCCAAACTCTGCCTGGTTAAAACGACAACTCACCAAACTCACCAAACTCACCATAGCTGTAGTATGCATAAGTCCCCACACCCCCCCCTCCCTTTAGTTATAGTTGATACGTACGTTCTGTATATAGTTAACTCATTCACAATATGTGCAATATCTTGACAATATCTAACATCATTATCTAGATAATAATTATTTATCTATATATATACTTTTTGGCATGTTTTTGCCTTCATTTTGATCTAGTCTAGACACAATTGTAGCTGTAGCTGATATTACTGACAATTTTGTGGATCTAATGCTTTATGAGATAGTCACTAATTGTTAACAAGTCCATCTTCTTCAACTACTATGCACATATTTGACTTCAACTGAGATTCAAAAATAATAATATTCATAAAAACTTAAAAAACTATAAATTTGGACTTCAATGTAATATTAATTGTAGGCCTAAATCTACATATATATATATATATATATATATACTATATATAGTTTAGTTACCAGCTTAGTTAGTTATGCTAGCTAGTAAATGATGATTTGATGCATTTGATCGATTTCAATCACTAATCGTTAATTATGTTTGCTGTATGTGTGTGGCGCCGTGCAGAGGTGAGGGCGATCCAGAGTTCATCAAGCGTCAGGATCAGAAGCGCTCCGATCTCGATGAGCAGCTGAAAGAATATATCAGCGAATGGCGCAAACAGAGAGCCAAGGAGGAGGATGAGCTGAAGAAACTGAAGGAGAAGCAGGCCAAGCGCAAGATCTCGCGCGCCGAGGAGGAGCAAAAGATGGCCCAGCGCAAAAAGGAGGAGGAGGAGCGTCGCGTCCGCGAGGCCGAAGAGAAGAAGCAGCGCGAAATCGAAGAGAAGCGCATGCGTCTCGAGGAGGCCGAAAAGAAGCGCCAAGCCATGTTGCAGGCCATGAAGGACAAGGACAAGAAGGGCCCCAACTTCACCATTGCCAAGAAGGAGACAGGCGTGGTAATTATATTAAACTCCATCAATACAGCCTACTGATACACTTCCCCACACCATTCTCGTATTTTGTCGTTTCTACCTTCTACTCTCTCTCTCTCTCGCTCTCGCACTTGTATATTTCGTGATCGTGTTTTTTTTTTTTTTTAAATATTTTTTTTGTTTGTTTGTCATTATCCGACTCGTATCCGTTCGTTGCCATACTTAAATTATATAATCTCATTCAACACACCAAACCCACACACATCCACACACACAATTTTGCTAATCTATCATTTGAAATCCATGTCTTTTACTCTAAACCGTACCTGTTCCACACGTACCACCGTAACCCGTAACCCGCAACCAAACCACCCACCCCACCCAAAAACATAAACCACAAATTGTTGCTATTGTCACATAAAAAAAAAACAAAAAACCAAACCGAAAAACCCGAAAAAACCGAAAAAAAAACCGAAACAAAACAAAACAAATCCAAACCACATAAAACACACAACGAAATGTGTCAATTAAAAATGGAAAAAAAATCGAAAATTGCACGCATATAGTTGGGACTGTCGTCCGCTGCCATGGAACGTAACAAGACTAAGGAACAATTGGAGGAGGAGAAGAAGATCTCGTTGTCGTTCCGCATCAAGCCCCTCGCTATCGAAGGCTTTGGCGAGCAGAAGCTGCGTGAGAAGGCCCAGGAACTGTGGGAGCTCATCGTCAAATTGGAAACTGAGAAGTATGACTTGGAAGAAAGGCAGAAACGTCAGGACTACGATGTGAGTAACTACAAATACTATCTATATACCTGTACAGTGTCTATAATAAGTTAACATACGCCTGCAGTTGAAAGAGCTGAAGGAAAGACAGAAGCAACAGCTCAGGCACAAAGCCTTGAAGAAGGGTCTCGACCCAGAAGCTTTGACTGGCAAATACCCGGTAAGTATTCATTATTTTCAATACTTCACATCTAACTATGAATATAACATCGATTTGATTACAGCCCAAGATTCAAGTCGCCTCCAAATATGAGAGACGTGTGGATACCCGCTCATATGACGACAAGAAGAAGCTCTTCGAGGGTGTAAGTATTCGGTTGGCCATTGCATTGGTCGTGGGTTTTATGCGAAGAACTTCTAGTACAATCACAACGACGGGTTCTTTTTGCACTCTTCTCTCTCTCTCTCTCTATCTCTCTATGTTATTTATTATCCAATATAGGGCTATAATACGGTGTATGCGGAAAACTTAGAAAAGTCATGGCAAGAGAAACAGGAAAGGTTCACTCAGCGCACAAAATGTAAGCGCGCAAAAGTGCAAATTGTTGAGCACTCATTTGCTCACTCTCACACTCACTCGCTCTCTCTCTCTCTCTCTCTCTCTGTCTGTTGAAAGTTTCAATGTCTATTTGTTTATTTTATTTATTGTATATTTGTTTTTAACTTTGTCCTTTGTACTGTTCTGTACTATTCGTACCTGCATACATACTCTGTTCAATGGGCACCGCCAAAGTGACCTGACATCGCAATCGAAATCGAATCGTCAACAATACAAACATTAGGCAGTCAATCAATCAATCAAACAAACAATCAATCAGTCAGTCAGTAAGTCAGCTATGCAGTCAGCTAGTCAGCTATATAGATGGGGCTACAAGACACAGGACACATGTAGCTAACGATATCACACTTAACGTCTGCTCTCTCTCTCTCTTTTATCTCTTTCTATGTTCTGTACACTATACTTTATATTTGTTGTCAACTGTACTTGTGTGTGTGTGTGTGTGTGTTTCGTACACTTTCGTCACATACACTTTATATACACATACAAACACACACTTTTTGGGCAACAGGGCTGGGATGAGATCACCAAGGATGTGAACGAGAAGATCTGGAACGAGAAGAAGGAGCAATACACCGGCCGTCAAAAATGTATGTACACCCATTGCCCAGCCTAACCAACACTTGGCACTGTACTGTATCTAGTACTCTATATAGTCTGGTATTACTGTACCGCAGGGAGCACACTGAAAACCTTTCATCAATTTTGTTCATTGTCGTGCCATGTTTTCCATGTCTCTATGTCCTTTCTATGAATACCATGAAAATACTGATTTCGTTTCTCTTATTTTATGTCAATGTAGCCAAACTGCCAAAGTGGTTCGGCGAACGACCAGGCAAGAAGGCAGGTGAGCCCGAGACACCCGAGGGTGAGGAGGACGCCAAGGCCGATGAGGATATCGTTGAGGATGAGGATGAGGTCGAGGAGGAGGTCGTCGAGGAGGAGGACGAGGAGGCCGAGGAAGATGAAGAGGAGGAGGAGGAGGAAGAGGAGGAAGAGGAAGAAGAGGAGGAAGAGGAGGAGGAAGAAGAAGAGGAGGAAGAGGAATAAATAAATAAATACAATTTTTTCGTAAAACTACATTTAAACAAAAACCAAAGAAGAAAACAAACCAAAAGCCAACAATTTTAATAAAAGTAAAAGAATGAACTAAATACTCATTATTAGCTTATTCAAACTACTCAAAGAACAAGCAAAACAACATGAGAAGTACCACTTTTTTCTATTGACCAAGAAATGTACATTTCTTCCAAATAAAACATCATCAACACCAATTAAAAGAAAAAGAAAAAAAAAAACAAGATATTAAAGTGTTATACCATCATATCTATGAACAATTTTTTTTTTTTCGATTGAATTATGTTGTGATTGGGGGGGGGCTTCGGCTGTAGCTGGATGAGCTGCAGTGATAGTTGACGGGGTGTGGTGTGGCATGGCATTATGTGACTGGCCTGGCAGTAGAGTCATCTCTTGATATTATTTACTCTGAAATCGCATGGTTTAGATAACCACAGCAATTGCTGTCTCATGATACAGTCTGATAAGTCTGATTGCCTGCATGTTGTAGCTGTGCTTAACGTTCCTTATTTTGTTGAGATTTGACATAGCTGGCAGACTTTAAGTGCTAAACACATCAAGTTTGGTCTATGGACTAAAACGATATACAAAGTCTGTTTAAAAAGTATGGCAAATGTTGTGGCGCTATGTTGACATTCATATAGTACCTCACTTATGCTGACAAATTTGGCTTTTATGACTGCTCAGTCAGTTTCTGATAGCTGCTTTGCTTGGCAGCTCTTTCAACCTTGCCTATGCCAAAAGGAGAAGCAAAGAATCTGCATCAAATGGTTGGCACTAATGATGATAATAAGCCAGAGCTGGTCCTTTGAGATTTCTGCTTGTGCCCGCAGCTTAAGAGGCCCATGAGGGAACGACGCTACGCTACGATTGAGCAGTTAAAGGCGACATCGAAGAAGCAAATGAATAAGATCGCAAGATAATTACTTTTTGAAGGATTGAAGATTGGCAGGATTGACACAACAAAATGGATAGATAATATCTGAGGGGCATTGTTTTGTAGGCGATGCAATAATAGATCATGAATATCTAGAATATAAATAAATTATTGTATATAAATACATTCTTTTTTAAAATACCACAAAATTTGCAATACTTTTTGAACAACTCTCACAACCTAACATTAGATAAAACTTGAGTACAAATCAGATTGAAATATGACGTTTCAGTTTTGATAAAGTTAGGCAATTGTCAAGTAAACAAAAAATGTGAATCTGCTCAGAGTTAGTTTTAATATAACTAAAAATTAATTAATATTTAATATTTCAGATTTGAAACTTACAAAAATTGAAGCAGTTTTGGCAAAGCTATAAAAGCTGAAAGTAAAAGTCTAGGAAAAAACTCATTGAAAAATTTATAACAAAAATTGCAAAAAATAAATACGCACAAGTTTTCTCTATTTTTTAACTGTTATTATTTATTATTTGTATTTTGTTTTAGAATTTTTAGAATATATTTAATATATTTGATTTAATTTATGTTTTCTTTACGCTTTCTTCTATCTGCATCTTGCTGCTCTTGTTCTGCTTGTTGTTGTTTGTTGTCTTTAATAAATATTGTACAATTTGCTTAGCTTAAACTATTATTCTGCATGTGTGTTCTAAATGTTATGTTGTTGACGTGTTTCTTATGGATTTAATGACAGTTCTCTGTGTATTGCATTTGTAATTCAATTTGCATGAATTCCCATTGGATCTGGCAGCGTGTGCACGCGAACAGCTTGGTTACAATTTTGAGATAAATACATCAAGTTCAATTTGCTAAACATTCAAATAGATTCATTTAGTTATTCATTTTTTTTATTTTTTTAAATTTTTTTTTTAGTTTTTTTTTCTTTTTTTAAGTATCTTTGAGCTTTGATTGTCTGTCAGCTGCAAGCACGCTGCTTCCCTTCACACCCACAATGTTTGTTGTTGTTTGTTATGACATTCACTTATATACATATATAGTCGTAGGTATTTAATGCTTAGATTTATCATAGATAGATATATACTTATATATTTTATGGGATTTTGTTGTTTGGGTAAATATTTAAAACATAGTTTCCCCCTTAAGAAGCTAACAAAAATAGTTTACATTTAGATTCACAATTGATTTACGCACAAACACACACATACATAGGGTATGCATGTGTGTGTATGCAGACACATACATGTATACTGTGTGCCACGAGAGTGAAGCAGACAGCAAATATTTGACAGTTATTTGATTTAAGTTTTTCTGCTGTAATTTGTTTGTTTATTTTTCATTTATTGTCAGCAATTAATTTTCTTTTTATTTAATTTATTTAACACTGCGCACAAATAAAAAGTACAACAAAATTGCTTTAGACTTAAGCTAACGGTAAGTACATGCTTGCTATCCCTTTCGCACACGCACACACACAGCCAGACACACGCATACACGGACGGAGACCAGTGCACCGGCTGTGTGTGTGACTGCGCGCTACAGTGCCTGCTAAAAAGAAACATACAAAAGACGAGAACAAAAAAAAAACATGCCCCCAGAGTTTATTTGAATTAGAATTAAGCCCTAAAAACATCAACAGCTCTTAGATATAAGGCCTAGGCGCGTTTGTAGTCCTGTTTTTTTCTTCTTTTAGTTATAAATACATTTATTTTACGTCACACATATACATACATACATGCACACACTGTACGACACTTGTAACCTTTACTTGAATTAACTATAGACATTTATATGTGTATGTATGTGTATAAGTGTATATATGTAGCATGCATATCACACACCCAGATGCATATGAGCTACATTCAGTCAATTTATTGCAACAAAAAAAAAAAAAACTTTATTTATATATATATATATATATAATTATATTATGCTATGCTAAAAATTGTTTAAGCTTCTTCTTTGTTTATTTTAATTATAATTTTGTATAAATATATGCACACATGTTTTTGTTGTTGTTAATGTTTTTGAAATATCGTTATTAAAAGCTCTTTAAAATGTTATTTTTTTCCTCTTTTTTATTTTATTTTTAATTTTCACTTTTATAAATGTGTATAAAAAAAAAATTATATTTATGTATATTGTTTGAGAGCTTGAGATTCAGAAACAAAAAACTTGTATAAATAAAAGAAAAATTAAATGAAAATTCGTCTCACATGAAAACTGTACAAAATAAAATTACAAAAAAAAAGAAAAAAAAAACTTAAACAATATTAAAGTTCTCGAAAAAACGTTCTTAAAAGTCCTCTTAAAAATTGGCCAAAGGCTATATAAAAATTAAATATATATATTTATATTTAAATATACAATTTACTCGCATTCCTTTAACAATATTGTGGGAATAGTATTTAAAAGAGGAGATTAGCAGTGAGCGCGC
Organism: Drosophila leonis; assembly: GCA_035045365.1. Taxonomy (NCBI): domain Eukaryota; kingdom Metazoa; phylum Arthropoda; class Insecta; order Diptera; family Drosophilidae; genus Drosophila; species Drosophila leonis. Next base: position 743,171 of record JAWNPC010000306.1, on the reverse strand, counting down.
CCTGCATTGATTTCTATTTTTATTTATTTGTTATTATTATTATTATTTTTGTTTTTTTTGGTGGTATTTGCTAAACATCTTTAACGTATGTTTACATCAATATTATGTATATGTATAAAATTGTGTGTCTTTAAATTGGTTGAACGTATTACACACACACACACGCGCAACTGTGGCAAAGATGTATCATCTGTATATATATATGTCTGTATATATATATATCTGCATATGCATTGGTATAATACAATTTGAAATTGGTTTGCCAACATTTGATGGTTGTTTGTTGCCATGCGCATTGTTGCCGTTGTTGTTGCTGTTGCTGTTGTGTGTTGTCGTCAGCTCAATGTTTGCCGCGTGGTAATCTTATGGGTATGTGCGGATATCATGTGTCCTCCAATGCGCCGACATATTGCTTGCCATTGATGTTGTTGTTGTTGTTGTTGTTGTTGCTGTTAAAGTTTGATGACAGCTGCTTTATCGTGATGACATCCTTTGGCTTGCCTTGTTCCTGCTCCAACTCTTGCTCCTGTTGCAGTTCCTGATCCGCCTGTAACAGCTGCTGTTGCTGTTGCTGCTCCTGTTGCTGTTGCTCTGTCATTATTTTATTGTTATTATGCTCATCATTATTATTATTATTATTATTATTATTGTTGTTGTTGTTGTTGTTGTTGTTATTATCATCTGATTTGGAGTCCATCTGCAGCACTTGCTTCGCCTTACTTTCCCATAGCATTCGATTGGCTTTTAGCTACATCAAAAAGAGAAGAAGCAGAAAAAACGCATATGACATAAAACATGAATATGAATACGAGTTATGAACACAATTCCATATACTAATACTACTACTACTACTAGACATATGCACATACATACACATACATACATATGCAAATACATACGGAAATATGCATATTTTTATTTAAACATCAGGAGCAGGAGCTGCAGCTGCAGCTGCTCGGATTATTTATAGTCTGTCATTTATGCATTGTTGCTGTTATTGTCAATATGTTGTTAGTGCTGCGGTTGCTGCTGCTGCTGCAAATTAATGGGGGCTTAGTCTAGGCTTAACGAGCAGCCCACGCTGCTCGTCTATGCTCAAAGGATTATGCAGGCTGCCTCAAGGTAAGTGCTGCAGTCTTGAAAAGCAAATTAATCTTCAATCATCAGAGCCGCAAGCATATTGCAATTATTAAATCAATACAATCCATCTAGATATATATATATTTATATATATATATACATATTGAATGGAGTTGGGAAAATTAATTGAGCATGGCAAATGCTTTTATGCTCTGGCACGTTGCACGTTGCCTGTCATTTAATATGCGTGTTTCATTAATTTTTAATTTAATTTTTCATTTTTTTCTCTTTCTGTTTGTGCACAAATGACAGAAATTTTGATAATGTGCGCCCAGCTCCATGGGCTCCATGGCGATAAAAATGCAATTTATTTTAAAATTTTGCAATTAACATAAATTACGCGCATAAAATATAATTGGCGGCCTTTCAATTGATTATAATTGCAGTTGACGCCTTTAACAGATCGACAAACTGACATGTGTTTGCATATATATACAATATATATACAGCTGTGTTCATAAAAATAGTAGTGCGTCTGAAATGTTGGACAGCAACATTTTGAAAGCTTTATGAAACGGGTATTAAGAGTAACATATATATATCTATCTCTACATGCAAATTGCTTTCAAAAACATGATGTCTATCAATATATATTGATGTAAAACATTTCAATTGCACTACTATTTTCATGAACACAGCTGTATATACTATATATACATATATATATATAGAACAGACAACTTTTATTGCTGGCATCATCTCTGTTGCTGGCATTTCAATTGCTAGCAAATGCATCGACCGCACAGGTTGCTGCCTACAGCTTAAATTGGCATTTATGTCGAACCAGCGCAGCCCCACCGGAACCACTCAGCCGCCGCCAAACATTTCATCTGTGAAAATGCAGAAATTCGTGTTGTGACAGCTGCAGCAGCAGCAGCAGCAGCAGCAGCAGCAGCAGCAGCAGCAGCAGCAGCAGCAGCAGCAACAGCAGCAACGTAAAAATCAAAGCTACAGTCGAAATCATTTCAAATGCAACGCTTTCAACCGCAACTGCAATGGCAACTGCAGCTGGTGCAGCAACTGCGACACGTGCAACACCTGCAGCTGGCAGGCAAATCAAGCGGCCAAGCGTAAGAGGCAATTCATATGGCACAGCAGCAACTGCTGTTGCCGCTGCTCCTTGTCTGTCAGTTGCTTGCAAATTTTAATTTATGAGCAGTCCTCGAGCAAATGTCGACCGTTTTCAGTTTTCAGTTTTCAGCTTTCAGTTTCCAGTTGCAGTTGTCAAGCCTCAAGTGCATCGCAACCAAGTAGCAGGCAGCAGCCAGCAGGCGGCACACAGCGACTCAACAAAGCTGCTCTAATTAATTAGCCGCTAATTTAACGCGTCTGTGGCAAGCAGCTGCGCAGGACTCTCAACTGAACAGGATATGCCTCTAGGTTGCCACACAGCGACAGCAGCAGCAGCAGCAGCAGTAACAGTAATAGTACAGCAGTTGCATGTAATTTATTATTTGGCTCATAAAGGAAAATTCTTTTGGCTTCCCAGGCTCAACGACTAAATTGCAACAAGAACTATTTAATGCGCTGCGCGTACAAAGCCATAAATATTGCAATTTATATGCACATATTATGTTTATATATGTATATATATTTATGCAAATCTGGAAAATGCAGTGCGTGCTGGATTAGCTGTATTAATAAACAAGCAAGAAAGCTCTAGTTGAGGTTAAGCGGCTAGCAGATACCCTGAACGACGAGCTAACATCTCCTCTACCAACAGCGCTTGGCGCTGCTTGCCACGTTTAATAACTTCTGTGCTACTTAACGGATTTCTATGCAAATTTCAGCATATGATCTGCATATTCTATTGAATATTTGTAAATTTACTAAAAATGCAAACTCTCACATATTGCCTGTATTTGCAACTGAGCTTAAATTTTAACAATTTTGTTGTATAATTTGAAGCTGATATTCAAAATATAACAAAAAACAAAATTCTATAAAATATACATAAAACTAAATGCAAAATTTGAAGACTCTAGCACCAAAGACGTACGAGATACAGTTTTTTAACTGAATCGATAACATGCAAACGGTGTTAGTTATCGATTATTTAAAACAAACTTGATCTGTGCGTGATATATATATATACTTCATAGGCTCTGCCACGCCTCCTTCTGCCTGTTACATACATTTGAACAAAACCATTGTACTCGGATTTTCCATTTTCAATGGGTTCAGGGTATAAAAAATGCAAACCCACAAATGAATGCAAACAAAATGCAGAGTGTATTCATATTTGGGCATGCTCTCTATGATATACATACACATATCTATATATATTTATTAATATATATGTATATATGTACACACATAAATTGCCTAAGTGTGCCCTAAAGTCATGTATCTGATTCAACAATGGGTAGCCAAACGTCATTATTATCATGGCTATCGATATGGCAACACAATATGCATATGCACCAGGCATATGTGTGTGTGTGTGTGTGTGTGTGTGTGTGTCAAGCGTGTGTTGTGTCTCTCTGTGTGTGTGTGTGTGCCCTCAGGAAGCAGAGCTTCAAAAACCACAGCAACAACAACAATGGCGACAATAGCAGCAGCAATGCATGTTTAAGTGCCTGGAATAAATAAAAATATAAAAAAAGAAAGAAAAAAAAAACACAAAAATAAAAGAAGAAAAATATAAAAATAATAAAAAATAGCACAAGTGCAAAAAAAAGGCGAGTGCAAGAAACAAACAAACAAACAAACAAACAAAACAAAACAAAGAACAAGAACATTGCAGTCGGGCGCTACCGACTGCAGAATACTCATACACGGATATTTGCCACGCCCCCAATTGGTATATATATATTTAATTTTTGGCAAATCAATAGAGGGCAACAGTAATTTAGTCGTTAAGCTTTTAGTTTCTAACTAAATATACAGTCGAGTCTCGATAATTTGTACCCCGCTAAATCGATAATCGCGATAAATGGAAACAAAATCTATCCCCTTGAAAAAAATTCGTTACAGTCGAGTCTCGATAATTTGAATTTCCGTCTAATTCGTAAAAAACCTGATCCCCTTGCCATTTCGAATTATCGAGACTCGACTGTATATGTATTTGCCACGCCCATAATGGGCGTAGATACCTACGCCATATCTTATTGACTTTGGATTGTCAACCTAAACGTATGTTCCAAATGTTAAGTCTCTAGCTTCAAATGGTTTGCGTTCATACGGACTGACGGACGGACAGGACAACTAGACGGACATTGCAAAAAACTAATATACTAATTCACTTCGTGAATGAGTATAATAAATAAAATTGTGTGTAACAAGTTAGAAGGTTCTCTCGCTCGGTCGAGTTGACCAAATTCGCAGATACGCTGTAAGGAGCTGGCTTTCCAGACGATATTAAAGAGTTGTGGCTGCCTGAAATTTGGGTGAGTTTGAAAAGTTTTACATGCAAATGGACAATTAGTTAAATTTTTTTTAATTTTCTTAAGTTCATTTGAGTATAATTTCTGTTTAATATACTGTCATAGTCAGCTCTTTAACTCTCGCTCTCTTTCTCTCTCTCAGTTGACTTGATAGACCAACAGGCAGTAGCAGCAGCGGCATAACTGGCTGCATCATAGCTAACCCGCTTTAGCCATATTCCAGCTTTTTGTGCTAAAGAATGAGGAAAGCTCAACAACATGTTATCTGCGAATATGGCCAACAATGCTAAAATCGTTGGCACAAAGCAAAAGTGCAAAATATGGCAATGACAGAAGCCAACGGGAGCGACAAAGAGTCCAACAACCAAACAACAAAAACTACTGTGGCGGCAAAAAGTGAGCACAAAAAAATGCGGAGAGTGAAAAAAGGATGAAGAGGATGACAATGAAGATGGCAACACAAAATGTTAACTGGAACGACAACAAAAAGGATGGCCGCCATGTTGAATGCTTTGGGGATATCCGGATCCGGACATGGCTGATCGGGATGGCAGGCGAGAGCGTGAATGGAAATGGAAATGGAATTGGGTAATGGTTGAGAGGTGGATGTTGTATGCGTGTGCGTGCGTGCGTGTGTGTGTGTGTGTGTGTGTGTGGGCCATGCCGGACCTATTGACTAACACATCTGACTGACGCTGCGACGTTGTCTGCCTGTCTGATTGTTTGTTGCACATACCTTAGATGTATTGTCCTGCACCCATGCATCTGGCTTACCGTAGTCCGGCGGATTCGCATACGGATCGTAACCCAGCACGGAGAGCATGGGCGCAATGTCGGCCATGTCGCGCACCACATCGCCGGGTATATGGCCCACCCACTTGGAAAGCGCCTCAAGATTGACCGGCTTGATGACCTGGTCCGATGACCGCTCCACTCTAACAAAAGGCGCGTCAACAAAGAGCGTTTGAAAATGTTGCACAATTGCAATTAGCTGATGGGGCAACCGAATGTTGCAGCTACTCACTTGGACAGCGGCACACCGTTCGGCTTGTTGATGAACTCCTCGTGATGCAGCACCGCACTGTTCCACGGCACGTCCAAGAACTTCAAAATGTTGCGCATCCACTCCTCCGGATGCAGCACTAGCTGCTCATAGTAAACCTAAAAGATGGCAAAGGCAAGGTGTGTTTTAGTGATTTAAAGTATTTACGTTTTACATAAATCTTTTGTCTGCCTTAATAACTGGCAATAAATTTCAGTATAATTACTCAAAATACTCTGCTTAATGGGATTTTCAATTATGGCTTTAATAACTAACAATTACAAACACAAATCAATACAAGGCTCAACCTCAGGGCTGACCACATTAATCATGCTAATGATAATTATAATTAAATGATGCAATTACAATTAAATAAAGATATTGCTGAATGTAATTTAAACAAATTTTATGTCAGACAAAGCAAATTACTAAAAGTAGTTAGAGAAACTAAAGATGAATACTATTTTCGATAACTATATTAACAATATTTCAGCAGCCTTCAGCGCTGCACACATAAATGCTAATAATGCTAATTATGATTAATATACATATTAACTCAATAATTAAGTTGTGGGCAGCTTTTGCTAGTTTAAGCGAACAGACAAAGCAAATTACTAAGGATACATAGATAGAGGATTATTCTATTCTATTTGAGCAGCAGCATTGCTGTTCAAGCAACTATAGTTGGAGAGGACTGCAAGTTGCGGCTTTCTGGCTCTGATATATCGATTCATAAATATCACTCAACGTCCGACCCGCTTGAGTTTCAATTTAACAATGCCTTTATTCCTTATTTGCTCAGCTGCAGTAGGTGAACATAAGGAGAGCCACATGCTCGCTCTAACAAATCCAACTGCAAATGCCGTTCTTATTACTTATAAATACATTCAAATGATTTAACAATAGTTATCAATTATCTATATGTAATACGTATGTAAAAGGATTTGCCATTTGCTAATGAATCGCCTAACGATTGAAACAATTTATTATAATAATTTTGAATAAGGTAGAAATTGGGCAACTTATCAATTAAGCTGCTGCGCTTATGCGATTTACTATTTCTCTATTGTTTTCTCTATCAAGTCAATTACTGAGTTTAAGCTAACAAGATTAAAATTCGAGCAGTAATTGAAGCAATTATACTGCACAGATGAAGCAAAGTAATATGAATTCAGAAATAACTAAATTAAAAATAGCTTAAAAAATCTAACAAAATTCCTAACATTTTAAAACATTTACTAATTGTAAATAAATAAAAAAAAGAAAACAAAATTAACCAGAAATAAAAATGTTTACACCGAATACACACATGATATGCTAGGATCTATTAAAAATTAACCAACTTTTAGCTCTCTTTCTCTGTCTGTCTGTGTGTCCAGCTGGCAACTGTCAACTGTCAACTGTCGGCTGTCAGCTCACGACTGTCACCTGCCAGCTGACACCTGGCTACTGTACTCACCATCATACATCGATCCTTGCCAATGTCGCGGCACTGTTCGTGCATTAGCTCGATGGCGTGATTCCATTTCTGCATGCACTGGCGATAGCTGCCCAAATCGAAGCCGGTGATTGTCACCTTGCGGGATATAATCGAATGAACCGTTGCGCGTCCATCCCGCACCATGAATAGGAATTTTGCCTACATAAATTAAAGAGCAGTACAAACAAATACTTTTAAATCAAGTTACAGCTTTCTCTCTCTCTCTGTGTGTGGCATGTGCTTACATTGGGAAATAGCTCGATTACATAGGAGCCCATTTTGAGAGTCAGCGGATCCTTGTTACATAAGCGCGGCGCCGGTTCGCCATGTTTCGCAATGATTTCCAAGCAGAATTGTGCTATGGCACTGTTCATGACCTCCTTGGTGATGCCCGCCTCCTGCAGGCGCAGCGATTCCTTTTCGGACTTTAGCCAGTGCGAGCGCAGCTGCAGAATGCGCGGAATGACGCGCGTCTCCTGCCCGCAGCTAAATGGATGAGACATACAAAAGCGAATAAGCAAGAGCAGGGCAATGCAGCACAGCAGCAGCAGCAGCAGCAGCAGCCCGGAAGGATAAATGGAAGGTAAAGTATGTGTGTGGGGAGGCATGGGAATGGGAAACAGCGAAACAACAATGATGTTTGATATCGCTGGGTTTTGAAACGAAGCGCGCTCTATGCCCGCATCACGCCTCAAAACAATCCAGCTTTGGGCTTTTGCTAATGCAATCGACTAAATGGTTAGCGCTCACTTGACTCGCCTTGCCCCGCATCGCCCTTGGCGCGCCCCGACTCGACACGATTCTGGCGCACTCAACATTCAACATTGCAGCGTTGAATTACAACATTTTCGACCAAACAACACGCCCCGCCCCACCCTACCATAGGCGGACGCTTGGCTTGCAGTTCTTTGCGTATTTCGCTTTTTTAATTCGCAAATTAACAGCATCCACTTGGCAGTTGAGATGCCATTTGACTACAATTTAAGGCAATGCTGGAGCTGCAAAGGACGTTGTCTGGCCACAGCCACTAGAATTTGTGCAAAATCAATTAGGCTACGTACGGCCAGGTCAGTTTATGTTGAAATATTTTAATTACATTCCCTGGCTGTAATAATTATGAATTCTTGTGGCGCACGAAGCGAGATGCCAGCAGCGAGAAGTGAGCCGGCCTGCACTACTCCATGTGCATGAGAGAGTGAACTGAACTGAACTGAATTTCAGTTAAAGCAATTAGGCTCGATATTTAATATGAAAGCCGGCTTGGCTAATAAATGTTGCATACTTTACAGAGGCCGGCGAAAGGGCTTTTAAATCAATATTAATTGCGCTAACCAGGTAGATTAACGGTTGAATTATTTTTACCTCAAACAGAGTTGGGTTAAATTACAAAAAAAAAATAAAATAAATAAAACCAAAAATTTCTTGTCAGGCAAAAATTGTTTTGGTTAAAATGTTGAAGTCAAATTGCTGCAAAATCAATTTCAAATGACAAATTTAGCTGAAAATGTTAGCTAGAAATTTAAGAAAATATTTATATTATTTATTTTTGAGTTTTAGAGAAAAATTTTAAGGCTAAAAATTGATATATATATATATATTTATTTATTTATATATTAAATTTTTAGTTCATACTCTTCAAATTTGTCTCAGAAAACAAATAATTTTGTATTTATTTTGCTCACATTTTTAGCCAAATTTGTCATTGGAAATTAGTTCCAAAACAAATTCTTCTTTTATTATTATTTATATTTAAATATGCTGTAATTTAAGAGCAGTAATTGTCCCAATATATTAGCTTTGTAAGCGCTTTATATTTGTAAAGAGATTGCGGTCATTTGTAACGCTTTCTCTCTGTTCTTTTTCTGCGTGTTCGTTGTCACAGTGCATCGTAGTCATCGTAGTTCGACCAAAAACTAATCATCGTTCGCTCAGTGCAGTGCGTCGACAGCTAGTAGACTGAATGTAGTAGAAGCGGACAGACAGCACGGCAAACATTGTATAAATATATATACAATATTTTATATTTATTCCCATGCTCCACATTTGAAGTCTCTAGCAGACAGAACGACAGATGGACGGACAGCATTTATATTACATTACACCAAACTAATATACTCTTTTTACTTTGTTATGCGGAGTATGAAAGCCAGCAGCTACCAACAGCGAAGCATTCTCTGATCTGTAGACATAACAAATTTGACTAATAACAGCTTTACTCAGAGTGCGAGCAAGACTTTTGGTTACTTCTTCGTAGAATTTCTAAAAATATCACATATCTCTCATATCCAGCAAGCTGTGAAATCATTGTGTGCTCTGTAGACATAACAAATTTGGAACTTTACATAAAGTCGGGCCAAAACTCTGAGTCACTTCTACATTGATTTTATATCATATCACATTTTCTTCATATTCAGCGAGCTGCGAAAACATTGATCTGTAATCTTTAGACATAACAAATTTAGCTGATAAGATTTTTACATAAAGTCAGCCCATAACTTTTGCTTTTTCAACATATACTTTATATTATATATCCCATATACTTCATATCTAGCAAGCTATGAAAACATTCTGCAATCTCTGGACCTAACAAATTTGGAACTTTACATAAAGTCAAATCTTTGGGTTATATCTAGACTTTATATCACATACACTTTGTATTGTATAATAGGTATATCATTTAGGGATGCATCAAAACATTCTGTGATCTCTAGACATAACAAATTTAGCTAATAAGATCAGACTGAAACTTTTGAATACTTCTGCATATACTACTTTATGCCATGTCAGACATCTATCATATCATATCATGTCACAATTCCATTTCGTTCATATAAATTCCTTGTTAAATGCTCACTTTTCGCCACTTGAATGCCGTGCCAGCGACTCTATCGCATTCTTGGTAGTATTTCAAATGACTTTATTGCTTTGCGGAATCCATTTGGTCGTTATTCACTGAGGGCCATTTGAGCGTGTTGCGCAAGCAAACTGCCAACTGTGGACATTTCTTGGTCGTTCATTGGGTTTTGGCTGCCATGAGTCGCTGGGAAATTCCACAATTTTCTAACTCGAGTTAGACAAAGCCGAGCAAAGCTCTACAAATATATATAATCTTGGAGCAATTACATGCGCGTGGCTTATATGCAAATCGGACGAACAAAAGCTAACGAGGCCAGCGCAAAAACATTGGATTCATCCCTACAGACACACACACACACACACACACACATGCATACACACATACATACATTGCTGCTCGTATCTGTATCTGTACTGTGCAGGCGTATCTGTATCTGCGCTGGCACAAATTTAACTAAAGGCGTCCCTGGCTCTTGCGGGGCGGAAGTAAGTTTTTAAATAGCGGAAATTGTGCTGTGCAGCCATCAGAAAAAGTGGCGCTGACTGCTGTCAGCAGCCAGGAGCCAGCAGCTCAGCAGCTCAGCATAGCCCAGCAGCCCAGCAGCCCAGAAGTCGAGGAGTCAGAAGTCGGAACTCAGTACGAGAGGGAGGGAGAGGGAGAGTGAGAGAAGTAGCGCAAAATGCAAATTGTTAATAAAATAAGCAGGCAAAAGTCGACACCTAACAGACCCCATCGCCTTTTGATGTCCTTTGTATCGTCGTAATGCAGTCTCTCTGTGCTATGGCGTCCCTTTAACCTGGCTCACTGTGTATCTGACTAACGGCACAAAGGACGTCAGCGGCGAAAAAATACGTGGCTAATTACTCATGCGTAACATAAACTTAATAATCTAATTCATGCTGTGACGCCAGCCGCACAGACATAAATCCAAAGTCAGCTGACTCTGCGCTCCCTCTCCCGTTGCTGCTGCTGCTGCTGCTGCTGCTGCTGCTGCTGTTGCTGCTCCAATCCAAAGCCAACCCAACCCAACCCAGCAAAAGCAAAGCAAAACCGGACAGCAGTTTTTAGCCATCCATCATTTCAGACAAGTCCCCAGTGCCACGTCTGTGGGCTATCTATCGTGTAATACATATATAAACGATAACATTTTGATATAGTTGGAAAATAAATAAACACCTGCTACGAAGATTACGTGTTGTAGGTGTTTTGTGCAGCGCTTTAACTGCTATTATCATTTACATAACTCCTGTTTGCCTACAAAGTAATTATTTAGCAATACAACTAAGAGGATTAACTCAACGTTAATTGTTCGACCAGAGATTAGTAAATGGTTTTAATTACTTTCCAAGTGATTCAGAGCCATTTGATAGAATACTTATTCAAGCATGAACATGTGACGGCTCAACAGCACAAAAGATGCGCCTGTAATCGACGAAAAGCTCTTTGGGCAAGGCATGAATATGGACTTATGAACATCCCTAATGGCAAACGGTCGAGTATAGGCATATAAGAAAATCACTTGCTCCAATTACACGCCCTGGTTAACCAAGGCAACAGACCTGAGTTGTTAGATATAAAATTTAAATAAAATCTGTCGCTTTGCGAATCGACGATCAGCTCAGCATAAAGTGTTCGATAGCTCAATCAACTGAGTAAAGTGTTCTATAGCTCAATCAATAGTTATAGTTATAAGTTTTTAATTATAACATAAAAGTTCATAGGCTAAAATACGCTTAGCTCTACTAGTATTCAAGCCAAATGAATATGATATGCTTAAGCCTAACCTTTAAAAGATTTAACAGCTGTCGGCCAATTAGTTTGTGGCAAAGTGCGCCACTTTGTGTGTAGCAAAATATTCTTATTTTAAAGTAAAAAGTTTAAGCTAAAAATGAATTTCGTGTATTAATAAAGCTTTGCTATTGAAGCCAAGACTTGGCTTGCTAAACATTATGCAGACTGTGCAGCAGCTAAATCAACCGTTGTTAAGTGGTTTGCCAAGTTTAAACGAAGCGCAAGGGGCGCTGAGAAGGCTGCACGCAGTGGACGCCCCAAAGAGGCTGCTATCGATGAAAACATCAAAAAAAGTCTACAAAATAATTTGGATGACCGCAAAGTGAAGTTGACCGAGATAGCTGACGCTCTAAAGATATCAAAGAAATGTTTTGGACATGTTGTGCGTGAATATTTGGGTCTGCTAAAAGTGAGTGCCGCACGAGCTTACAATTGACCAAATGCACCGTGTCACAAGTCAATGAAAACGTTGGCAAAATTGCAAAAATTAAAATCAAGTAATTGACGAAACTGAGGCCAATTTGAAGGCTAAAGACAATTCTCACTATGAAAATGGCATTGGCAAATTGTATGGCTGCTATAATCGGTGTATTGCCTAAGAACTTTTTTATTATATATAGAAAAATCTCATTTTTTTTCTTTACTTGTTAAAGGCAACTCAAATATTTAGCCTATGCCACTCAAATATCGTAGTTGTAAAGCTTGACCTGTTGCCTTTGTTAGTTGTGCATTGTGTGAGTCAGACAAGTTGGATACGGTTTGGGGTTGCGTGGACACAAGTGTCATGTGTGCTGAGTGCCGATTGTGGGCCGGTTTTCAAGTATGTGTTGATGAGGCAGGGATGTGGGGAGCTGGGGAGCTAGGGAGTTGGGGAGTTTGGTAGCTGTGAGGTGCACTCCAGGCAACCAGGGAGTAATGTAGCTAGGCTCTTTTTGGGTGTAAACTTACCGCACATCGGGATGAGCATCCAACATGGCGCGCATTAATGTCGTGCCAGACCTGGGCACGCCACCTATGAATATTAATGGCATCTCACGGTTGTATGAATAGGAGCGTTGATTGTCATCTGTGACGTATTTCTAGATGGTGAAAGCACAAAAAAAAAAAAAAAAACAGAAGAAGAAGAGAAAATATAATCAAAAAAGAAGGAAAGGAAAAAAATTAAATTAGAGAAAAGTTGCAGGCAAAAATTACGTGTGTCTCCACGACGATAATGATGATAATTATGAGAATGAGCAGCTGCTGGCAGCGTGCCTGAAGGATAGCGACGATGTCGCCAAGGTGCCTTAGGCAGCTGTCAACTGAATTTGCGTGGCCCACAGTCACTCACACACACGTAGATAAAGATAGATGAGTGTGTGTGTGTGTGTGTGTGTGTGTGTGTGTGGGTATTGGTAACAGCAGCCCGTTAACCTTTGGCGTGCCTGTCGTATTAATGTCAATTTAAAGGATTTTCGTGCGCAGCTAAAAAATGCCTGGGCCAAGGCGTTCTACTCAAGAATCTAAGCCTCTAATACGAGCCGCTTTAACAGCTTACTCAATGTGAGTAAAATATGCGTGAAATTGTGTTCAGAAGAAGAGAAAATATTTGTAAACACTTGACGAACTTTAAATACTCTATGCAAATGAACATTTGAGTCAGAGGAAAAAGGAAAGAAATTATAGAAGTTTTGGTAAGGGAAATATCTGACTTATTTATTGCATAGAAGTTAAAGAAGTCTAGTGAGGAAAATATCTGACTTATTTATTGCATAGAAGTTAAAGAAGTCTAATAAGGGAAATGTCTGACTTATATATCACATAAAAGTTAATGAAAACATCTGGCTAACATATCGCATAGGTCAGTTAGCAATCAAAGAACTATCAAAAGTCTACGCAAGGAATGTGAAAATTCACTTATCTATTATATATACCCATCGTAGCAGCTGCTGTTACACAATTCATGGGAAATGTTTGATAGCCTTTGGAAAGTGTATAACAACATATTTTGTTGTTTGCTGAGAGATTCGGCAATTGGTTAACACTGTGGTTGCTCCCCCTCCCATCCAATTCCGGGGCTGTTAGTCAGCACTTTTAATCGATCCGATAAGGCGAAATTCTAGCTGACTGTCGTTCGTCTGTCCGTCCTTATCGGCTGACTGCTTTGATGAGATAAGAATGCGACAAGCGCAAACAGAATGAATGTGCCCCAATAATGAATTATTGATCTGAGCAATTTGATTGAATTGGGGCCAAACACACACAACATTCAGTTGGGTCAAAAGGCTTAAGTGCAACTTAAATTCAATTAACTAACAACAAAGGAAAGCTCACATTTCTCGGCATATGAAAGCGTTCCAGCAGCTGCAGTCAACTAATCTAAGTTTAAAATTGAAAAATTGGTCGAAAATGCAGTCGGCATTGGTCAAGCACACTTATCGAGTATATCGAGTGAACAAATATATATTGTGAGTGTGTGCACTTGCTTTCCACCTGATCGGCTTCCAGCTGAAGTGTGTACAGCAGTAAATCAACCACAGTTGGCACGATTGGACAGAAAAATTGCAGCTCTTGTTGCCATTTGGTCAACTAATGTTTACAAAATGGTGTTCGGCCAAGCGATAAGCAGCAAATCCCCCAATGACTTTGCATCGCTTGCGGTTAGGGTCAGCGTGTGCATTCAACATGAAATTAGTTATACAGTCCTTTGGGGTCCCAGATGGCAGCGACACATCTATATCTAGCGATGCCGCTCACTATGCTGGCCACAATTTCATTTATCATTCGCCATCGTGGCGTGTATAACTCCTTAAGTGTAAATATACTTCAGCTCGATATGTGTGTGTGAATATATAGTGTATATAGTATATATATATATATATATATATCAGGTATATATATGCTTACCTCTATACGCACCATTTGTGATGGCAAATCGTTTGTGGCATCCAGCTTGAATAGACAGGTGGGCCGTAGCTCGGTGAATTTGAATAGGAACATTGTGACGACAATTATGCCAAAAAGCACCCAAAGGGTGACTTTCTTATTGCGATATGGCAGCCGCATCCTTTCCAGCTGCTGGCGGCCAACTGAGGTGTGAAGCTAAATGCTTTTTGATTTCAATCCAGCTAACGGGCTGACTGCACTTGACCCGTCTATTTGTATTGCCTTATTGATTCAAATGACTGGCTGACAGACTAACTGACTGACTGACTGACTGACTGAGTCACTGGCTAACTGCCCGATTGTCAGCAGTTGGCTTCTGGCTGCCGGACGTTACAAGCTTAAATATGTAAATTGGTTTCTTTAGCTGTTGCCTACAAGTTTTCGTTTGCTTTCTTCAACAGTTGCTGCTTTTATTTGCACTTGGCTGCCTTTCAGCTGCTACTGCTGCTGCTGTTGTTGTTCCGGTTAAAATTACTGCCGTTTGTTGTGCTTAGTGTTGTTGCTGCTGGCTTTAGATACCACGGCTATGATTGCGTCTTTGGCATTCGCTTTGCTGCTGCTGCTTCAGCTTCTGATTCTGCTACTGCTTCAGCTCCTGTTTCAGCTCCTTTGTCCGCTGATGCTGATGCTGATGCTGCTGCTGCTGCTGCTGTTTATGATGTTGATTGCTTTGCATTTCCTTGACTTTGCCTCAGCGTCTCACGAACTTTGTGCGGTCAGCGTGGACCAATAGCCGACTGTGGCTGTGGCTGTGGCAGTGGCACTGGCAGTGGCATCAACTAACTCTCTGATTTCAATATTCTACAATCAACTACAATTTTCTAACAGCTGGCGCCCGGGTTCTGTTATTTTTTGTGCTCGTCTTTTCCGTTTTCTCTTTTTTCCGGTTAATTTTGTTATTTATATCGTTTACGTTGCTTTCATGCTCTGTGCTCTAAGCTAACTGCGCTATTTTTATTGAATTTAAACATATTTACTTAGGCAAATTATGTTTTATATACTCCCACGGCTTGGGCAAAGGACATGCGCTTAAGGATCTCTAGCTTTGACTGTGTACAGTCTTTCACTCACTCCCTCTCTCTCTCTCTCTGTCTCTCTGCCTTTCTCTATCTCTTTCTATTTGTATTTGCTGCTTTATTTTATTTTTTTATATTTCCAGCGTGTCGTCCGGATGGGTCCTTGTCAGTGAGCGTGGCTGCAAGTGAAAAACTTCAGTCATAAGCATATTTAAATAGTTTTCAAATTATTTGCAACCGACTTTGTGTATGGATGCAACGACTGGCTGGGCTGGCCTGGCCTGCCTGGCTGACTGCCTGCAGCTCAAAATTGGGCTACGCCTGCAGCGTTCAGAGTCCTACACTTCGGTCCTTTACGCGCACTCAACGACTTTCGACTGACAGCGGCGACTGCCTTCAAGTGACTACGCACCTTTTAGAACAGCAGTTTCCAACTTCGGCTTCAGCTCCAAACTCTCAACTGCAATTCCAATTTCAATTGTGATTATGACTCCGCTGCGCTGGCTGTTGGCTGTTGGCTGCTGTCTGCTGTCTGCTGTCTGCAGTCTGGCAAGTGTTTTTTTTTTTTCTGTTTTTTTTTTTTTTTTTTTTTTTTTTTTGGTTATGCTTTTGTTGTTGGCTGTATGTTGGCTATTTGCTCAGTTGTTCACAAATAGCTGCCAGCCCAAAAACTTAATGAGCTGAAATGCCAAATAGACTGGAACCAATGTTAGTGATATATACACATAATAGCTCCAATTGCCAGTTATTTCCTCCGTCATAGCTGTCAAATGAAGAGCAAAAGAAGAACCACGATTAAAACAATTGTCAAAATGCAAACAATCAAACAAACTAAATAGAAAAGATACTTTGATGACAGCCACAAGATACACAACACCCAAACAAACGGACATCACAAACAGTTCGATGGAACTGCAAACAAAGCCAAATAACAATGATATATTGTATAACATATACATAGTATATCCATACATACATAAGTAAAGACAGAACGTATGTGGCACACATAATGTCTGCGTAAATAACAGAAAATATATATGCATATGTATATAAATATTTTGTATGTCTGTCTGTCTGTCTGCTGGGTATATTTGATTAGAAACATTTATAAATTCCAACTATGTTACATACATACATACAATGCAATATGTTATATGACACATGAGCGTGACTTGTGACATGCATGCCATCGAGCACCTAAGCTGCTTACTGCTACCCTCGATTCCAGTTCCAATCCCACTCCCGATTCCGATTCCAATTCCAATTCCAATCCCCAAAGCTAGCGCGCTGCCAAGTGATAGCAGTCGAGCAGTCGAGCAGTTGGTTGCCATTCAAGTGCTCAAGTGTCGACCTTATAGTGGCCATATACTTAGTTGAGCACATGATGCCAGCTTGACATCCGTCACAGCATCTGCTCTGGCGTCCGGCGTCCGGCGTCCGGCATCCACTGGCAGGCGACATTCGCCAGGGCAATGGCTGCCACTTCAAGCTAACCAAACCCAGTCTCGGTTGCCTTTGCCTTCACCTTCGCCTTTGCAGTTGCAAAAGTCGCACAGCTCAGCTCAGCTCGTAGACCGCCTAAGTAGCTCTTATTTAACAAGTTCGACTTATATAGCGAAGAGCACTTGAATGCATAACTTATCAATTTTAGCAAAAAGCAAAGCGCAAATGAGAGCGAATTGATTCCGAGGAATTTTTTGATTGATTTCCGACTAGAACATGACAAAACGATTCGTTTTTACAGATAAACTGACAACTTCATGATCTATGATGTGAATTGTGGGCCAAGCAAATGCGCAACCAGCAAAATGAGAACTCTTCAAAATCTTTTCATACTCTAAGAGGAAGCAAACCTCAAGTATTACATATTTACTATATGAAAATATGTTGGCTTAAGTATGATTTTATAATATGAAAACTATACTCAAGCCCGAAGCGAGTCTCAACCAACAAACAAAAAATAGAAATTACAATAAATAGAAATTATTAAAAATATTATAAAGTATAGATATATATGAATTTGACTCTATAATTAAGTACAAAATATATAAAAATATTATAAATTATAGAAAACTTTGAGTTTCTATTAAATTTCTATTTCTATTTAATTTTTTTAACTTCACTATTTATATCTCTCGTATTTTTAAACTTAAATAATATTTTACATATTTACTAGATTATTCTTGTATAGCTCTTTGTTTTCCCTATGATATGACTAAGGATTTGCTTTAAATTTAGGGCATGCAGTTTTTATCTTGGCTCGCCGCAAGCTTAGTCAGCTTGTCTGTATTATCTTTTAATTAGTATTTAAGTGCTCGAATGTTTCACTGGTTGTTTGGCTGAGCAACTTTCGTAATTTTCATCTTATAAACACTTTCGGCAACTTCCACCTGCGGTCGACGAATCACTTTTAGTTTTTCTTTTTCTTTTTCTCTTTCTCTCTCTCTCTCTCTCTCTCTCTCTCTCTCTCTCTCACACACACTCTCTATCCTTTTTGTGTGCAAACTGTTTTTCAAACTAAACGTATTTGAAAAGCAAGCAAATTGCTTAGTTTTCTTCTGCCACCTTCTTTGATTCTATTCACCTTATCGTTTTTTTTTTCTCTCCTCTTCTTCATCCACTACTAAACTCGACTCCACATACGTGTGTGCCGGCTACGAGTTCCGTCTACTTGTTGGACAGTTCCTAAGCAGCTCTCGGCCGGTCAGGATGCCAACTGGAAACGGATAAGAACTCCCGGACAAACCTCAAGTATGCGGCGAGCCGTGCACCGCCTTTTTGATGTTATGAGGTATGTGTATGGATGCATGTGTGTGTGTGTGTGTAAGTGTGTGGGCGTGTGTGTGTGTGTTTACACACATGACAGGCAGGACCGTTGTTTATATACTTTCTCGCTTGCGTTCCCTGACTATGGCTGAAATACGTTTCAAAATAGAGAAAAATGTTGCTTTTGCCATATTTTGCATAGTAAAACTGACTGAGCTTATATATTTACATGTAAAACCCAAAATGCTGCAATAGCTTTAGTAACCGAGCTGAGGCTATTCGCACACAGTTCGCCCTCTCACTTCCTCTCCCACTCACTCTTTGCTCATTCCGCTGTTAAGAGCAGCGCCCAAAGGGCCCGAAACTTTTTAGAGCAAAAATGACGCCCCAACTGAGCCCCTCGCCACTCATCCCATTGCAGCACTTGCCTTTGTGTCCGCTCTAGCTGCTAGCGCAAAGAAAAACAAAGCAAAAAAAAAAAAAAAAACCAAAAACAAAATGAAAATGAAAAAAAAAAATTATAAACCAACAACAAAATATAAGTTGAAAATTTTGTTTGAAGAGGTGCCCAGCCTCGCACCACCAAAACCACCCCGCCCATACGCCTTCTCATGATCACCAAGCACCACTACTATTCAGTGTGTGCTTGTGGGTGAATGGTAAACATGCTGGAACCTTAGAAAACGCAGCGCCAAGTGCTGCTGTTGTTGTTGTTGTTGTTGCTGTTGCTGTTGCTGTTGCTGCTGTTGTTTTTCGCTGCTGTTGTTCATCGCTCATGTAGCTGGCGGTTTGCTCAAGTGTCGGACAAAGTCTTGTAAAAATTAATAAGCGTGTAAATTTTATTGTATTGCCAAATAGCAGTCCAGTCTCACCCACACACACACGCAGCCGCATATGGGCCACAAAACAACATAATATATACACACATACACACACACCCACACACACACACACACACACACACACACACACACACACACACACTCTCACATTAAGTTTTGTGCATGTGAAGAGTTTTGCTTTATTTGATGGTTTTTCGTCTAGCAGTTTTCCTTTCTCGTTTTTTTTTTTTTTTATATTTTTTCCCAACTTAAGCTTAATGGCATCGCATTTTGTTTGGCTCTTTGAACAGTGTCCACAAATGCGCATGCAGTAAAAAATAACGCTCACCAGGAAATTGTCAAGTTCTTAAGTTCTTAAGAGCATAAAATACTAGATGTTAGAACGGTTCGAGCAACAGAATTGAAATTGAAAGAGAGAGGGAGGGAGAGACAGCTTGAAAGAGAGAGAGAGAGGACAAATTGAGGGAGATAGAAAGAGAGAGAGAGAGAGATAGAGGAAGAATGAATGAGGGAGATAGAAAGAGAGAGGAAGAATGAATGAGAGAGAGAGAGAGAGAGAGAGGAAGATTGAGTGAGAGAGAGAGAGAATGAGAGTGAGACAGAAAGAGAGGAAGAATGAATGAGAGAGAGAAAGAGATATGGAGAGATTTAGATAAAGAGAGAGATAGATAAAAAGGGAAATAGAAAGAGAGAGAGATAGATAAAGAGAGAAATAGAAAAAGAGAGATATGTATAAAGAGAGATAGATAGAGAGAGAAAAAGAGCTGAAGAGAAAGAGAGAGATACAGAGAGAATCTGAGAGTGAATAAGAGAAATAGATAGAGAGAGAGAGGGAGAGAGAGAGAGTGAGAAAGAGATAGATAGACATAGACATAGACAGAGAGAGAGAGAGAGATAGACATAGGCAGAGATAGTGAGAGAGAGATAGACATGAACAGATGGAACTTTATATAGATAGAAAGATAGAGGGAAATCTAGAGAGAAACAATGTGTCGTTCTCTCAAGAATGTTCGCCGTTGCTCCCAACTTATATTTCAGCTAAAAAATGTTCTTTCAAATAGTTTCAATTAAGCAGATTTATGCTCTTGATTTTTGCTTGTTAATTGTTTAGTTTTGCTTCAAAGATTTCGCTGCGATTGCTTTAATGACTTTTTTAACGTCTCTTGCACCACTGTGGCGTCAATGGCTGGCGCTAGTTCTCACGCTTGTTGCGCTCGGTGCGTTGACGGGGACGTTTGCGACAGTTTAAGTTGGAAGCTTTTGTTTCAAAAAAACAAAAAAAAAGCAACAAAAAAAAAACACACACACACAAAAAAATCTGCATAAATAATGTTGCGCTACGCTTGGGGGCTGCTGCTGCAGCCGGGAAGTGTTGATGATTTGATGGCGAATACGGAATGCTGAGCCGGAACGTAAAGTGCCTTAATGGCAGTCTAAAGACCTTGTTCTAAATTGCAGTTAGAGCGCTTTGAAGGCTTCCAGCGACGCAGCGAAGCGAATCGGGACGACGATCTGGGTCGTCATGGCCCCACCCCCGCCGTTCTCTCCCCCACTCCAAAAAAACAGCTACAAAACTTCAAATTTGACAAATACACGCTCGTCCATCATAAGTCAGTCGGGCAAATTTTGTTTTTCGATATTTCCCTTTCTCGCTCGTTTTCATGAGATCTAAAATATACGGCGGGCTACAGGGTATCTGCTTGTTAGGCACCATCGACTAAAGCTTTATTTGTTTGTTTTGTTGGTTAGAAGTCTGTAACTAAACGCGACTGACTGGCTGGTTAATATTTAGCAACTGGCGCAACGACAGCTCATTTATCAGCACGTCGCTCATATTATAAATTACTTGGACAGTATGCACGACGTGCAGCAGCTGTTGCCTGACTGCCAGTGCTATCTGGTGTGGCCAGACCACTGGGGAGTTGCCCTTCGATACGCAGTGGAGCGCAGAGAGCGCTCCAAGCTCACATTGCTTTGAATCCGCAGAGCGCACTCTGGCTCCAGCTCCAGCCTCAGCGTCAGCCTCAGCTCCGTTTGCACAGTGAAGCGTGCCGTGTTTTTAAAGTAATTGAGTCGAAAGTTCGAGGCAGCAATGTGTTAATTAAAACTGAACGTTTCAGCGCATTCAGCCACGATGCCACGAGCAAGAATACGAGAACATGAGAATACGTCCATCATCAACTTGCCAGCAAAATGCTAGACTCCAATTCAATTGGTTATGTCAACCATGGTTAAAATTAAGGCTTCATTCATCATGGGTTCGACGTTCTATATTGATTAAGCCATCAAATTAGACAGTGCATTGAACTCGATCAGGTAAGGGAGAGACAGTTGGGAATGCGATAGAGATAGAGGCGGGAAGAGAGAAACAGTTGGAAATGTGGAGCAATGCGTGAAGTATAGATAAAGGGGTGGAGAAAAGGATGTGAGCAAGGGGAAAGGACAGAAGAGAAAGACAGCAAGATAGAGCGAGAGAAAGACATTGGGAGAAAGAGAAACAGATAGAGAAAGAAATAGATATATGGGGAGTTAAACAGAGAGAGAGAGAGAAAGAGAGAGAGAGAGAGAGAGAGAGAGAGAGAGAGAGAGAGAGAGAGAGAGAGAGAGAGAGAGAGAGAGAGAGAGAGAGAGAGAAAGAGAGAGCGAGAGAGAGAGAGAGAGAGAGAGAGAGCGAGAGAGAGAAAGAGAGAGAGAGAGAGCGAGAGAGAGATAGAGATAGAGATAGAAATAGTGAGAGCGAGACAGAGATAGAAACAGAGATGGCAAAAAAGGGATGGAGAGAGAGAGAGTCAGAGAAGGAGATAGAAATAGTGAAAACGAGACAGAGATAGAAACAGAGATGACAAAAAAGGGATGGAGAGAGTGAGAGTCAGAGATAGTAATTTAGAGAGCGAGACAGAGATAGAGAAAGAGAGAGAGAGAGACTGACAAATATAGAGAAAAAGAAGTGAAATAGGCATAGAGAAAAACAGATAGAGAGAAGGAGAGAGAAAGAGGATTGAAATTTGGAAAGATGGAGAAATATGGATAGATGTATGCGAGAGAGACGGTTAAAGACATGGAAATAGAGGAAGTGGCAGATAGAGAGACATATCTAGTATAATAGATATATATATATAGCGAGAGATGATGCAAGTAAGAGAATAATAGAGAGAAACAGAGTAGAAGACACAAGCTTAACTAATATACCCACTTCGAGAGACTTTACATTGAATCATTCAGTGTTTAGCTTTGCTTTCGAACAGATGCGAACAACGAAATGCAACTTATTTGCAGATTTTAATGCGTTTACATAAAGGGTTCGACGGACTTGAAAGGCAAATAAAATTAATGTTGCTAGCGGCTACGCATTTATTAGCTATATTACATAATGCGCTGAAAAATGATTGTTTTTGTTGTTGTTGTTGTTGTTGTTGGTTGTTGTTTGCTGTGCGATTCATCGATGAATTGAGAATTAAAACAAAAAAGTAATTAACACTCTGGTTCTGGCAGCGGGCGAAGCCTGTAGCAACTGAAACAGACACCAACAACGGTGGCAGGCAGCACCAAAGCGTTGGAAATAACATGAAAAAACAAATGTTCAAAGTCAATGAACCCCGGCGACTGGCATTATAACAACCACAGTAACACCAACAGCAACAACAGAAACAAAGAAGAACCGGGATGGCACAACTGTTGGATGTGTATCGATCAAAACGATTGGCGGCGTCGATGTCAGTGCCAGCGCCAGCGCCAACGCCAGCTATTTTACTCGACATAAATGCATGGAGCCCCATCAGCCACCCGCAACAATACAATACACCAGAAAAACATGACTTTCAAATTGTGCAATAAAACCAAATAAACAAAAAAGATAGCAACAAAATGTAAATATGGATCGTAAGTGCAAAATGTATAACAAAACTCTATATGAGCAGGCGTCGAGTGGCACTCGCAGATGCCCTGTAAATCATAAATCATAATAATATTATGCATTTGCTTAGTAACAAATTGCTTAAAGATGTATTTTTGGCGTTATCTGAATAAGATTTCCTAGATTTAGCTTCAAGCTTTGTTTGACATGACTAGATAAAGGAATACATATACATATATATATATAAACAATTATATGCATACCATGTTACACTATCTTCTTTAGCAAGTGACTTGTGGACACTGAAAGCCAATATGCTCGGCATCACTTAAGTGTAGCCATACACACAATGCTGAAGCCAATCTGCAAACTGCATTGTATGCAAATTGGGAACAAACTTTTCGCTGGCAATCATTGGCGTGGATAGCGAGAGTGAGAGAAAGACAGCGAGAGAGACGGATGAGGGGTCAACGGGCTGAGCGGCTTAAATTGATAAGCGTGCTAGATTTTGATTTAATTTGAATTTTTGCGTATGTGCGCCGTTTGAATCGCTGCGCCCGCTTATCATAAAGCAGCCCATTCAAATCATCATCATCATCATCATCATCATCAGCAGCAGCATCATCATCGTCATCGCCATTATTATTACCATCATTCCATGCTATTGGACACTGACAGTCAGCTTTAATGGCATCAACATGTTGAAGGTCTACGTGTCCCATTTTAATGGCAATTGCCCGTTACCATGGTAGCTCCATTAAAAGTTTGGGGCAGGCACAGGACCTGCGGCTAAAAGTCACCAACCAACCAGCCAGCCTGTCAGCCGACCAGGCCCACAGCTAGTCGAAATGAATTTCAACAATTTTGCCCAAATCGATGCACAGCGCTGCTCATATAGTCAACGTAATCGCTGCCCAGTTCTTTGACACACTCGCCGCGTATCACGTATTTCCACTAAGAAGCAATTTGTCCAGTGCCCAATTGAAGTTAGCCGGGCCAACCAGCAACAACAAATTGGGCTACAGCTGGCGATTGAGCCATACGCACGGTTAAAGCCGATGGCTTTTGCAAAGTTGTCTTAATTATTTTCGGGCGGTGGGGTGGGCCACGCTTAAGACCATTGACGGAAAAGTGCTGATGATGTACTAAAATATATATATATATATATAGTATATATATAAATATATATAAAGTATATCATTTATATATGCATGAAAAATGTGCAGACATATGTCGATGAATGGAAATGCAAAATACTATCAATTTTGTAGCTGTCTTTACGCGGCTGTCAATATGTTGACCCAGTTTCAATTGAATACACGTTCACCAAGTGAAAAGGGTGTATTCGTATATGAGAGGGCTGTTCGTTAAGTATTACGGCTTACGCATATTCGATCTTGGACTTTGTTGCTGGCATGATGTTGGTTGGCCCTCATCCGTCCGACAAGTTGGTAAACTTGCAATGACGTGCTTTGCCTCGTCTTTGATTTTTGTCAATTTACAAAAAAAAGAATGAAACAAATAATCCTTATTAAATGCTACCAGACCTGGCCATCTGAGTTTTTATCTTGTGCCCGCAACTGAAGAAGTCCATGAAAGGGCGACGCTACGCTACGATTGAGCAGATCAAGACGGCACTGAAGCAGCAGCTGAAGAAGATTGCAAAGAAAGATTTTTTGCAGTGCTTCGAGCATTGGCGAAACACAAGTTTCTCTATGAAGGCGAGAAAATATATATATCATAAATAAAGAAAGAAATTTTAAACAAAACACACACAAAATACGCAATACTTTTTGAGCAGATCTCGCATTGGTATATTTCAAGAGACTTGACATTTACCATACACATAATATATCAAGATATCAAGGTGTCTTGTCTGATAACGTGCTATGAGTGGAGTAGAAAGAACTACATATATGTTTCACAATTTCAGAGTCAAACCCCCTTTTGTGGGCGTGACATGGAATATATAAGCGATATCTACCTAATTAGAATCTCCCAGTTGATGTGCTCTACAGCTAGAGCAATAAAGTTATATGGTCAGTCCATTGGACCGTGAACGAGTATTAAGCTGTCAGTGCGCTCGACTGCGACGATTCTTGCCACGTTTTTTTGTCATGTCCAAAATTCAATAATAATTATAGAGCTGCCAGCATTGTAGTTAACAATATAATGAAAGCGCTGGCAATATTCCAATTATTATTGTTAACAGTTATTCCATTTTTGTTGTTGTCGTATTTTTTGTATTTATTTTTTATTTATTGCTTCAATTTGGTGTTATTTTGAATCAGCAAATTTAAAAATGGATTTAAAGCTCTGACCTACGAGAGACTTTTGACCTTTCGTTGGTATGTAAACTTTACAGCTTATGAGTTTTGTTTCTATTAACTTTGACATTCGCATGCCTTAGGCGCTTTATCACGTCATAGTTTAATAGATAGACTCCATTAAATCATTTCTATCAGTTGAGTCGCTAGCAGCTCGTAGGAATTTTAAATTTTAAAATTTTTTTTTTAATTGGTTTAGCAATCAGTTATGCTCATCCCAATTTAATTTATCTTAGCTCTGACATTGTTCTTTTTTTTTTTAAATAAAGAATAAAAGAAAGAAAGAAAGAAATTTCGTGTGAGTTCTGGCAGCGACTTTGTTAATTGCTAATTTAAATTTTCCATTTGCCAAAGCGTAAATATTTGAAACGCTTTGTTATCTTTCCCGGCGAAATTTTCTTTTTCTATTCAAGAAAAGGGTAAACTGCAGCAAATATTTTAATTGCTCAGTCAAGCGGGCTTAGCTTTGAATCGATAGAATAGCAAAAACATTGTATCGCCTTGGGAAAGGGATTCACATGTTTAATTAAACTTGTTAAGCTGAGCAAAGTTTTAAAATGAAAATTGATCAACTATTTGTAGCAAAAGTTTGCGAGCTTAGCCAAATTTATATGGCTTACCAAAAAGCAAGACATGATTATATTTCGAATAATTACAAATTGAATAGGTGGGATCAGCTGACCGGCGAGATACCCTTGAAAATGGAAATGTTTATATAAGTGTAAGCTAAAGTTTATTTTTATACCCTGAACCCATTGAAAATGGGAAATCAGGGTATAATGGTTTTGTTAAAATGTGTGTAACAGGCAGAAGGAGGCGTGGCAGACCCCATAAAGTATATATATTCTTGATCAGGGAGACGAACTGAGATTTAGCCCTATCTGTCTGTCTGTCCGTCTGTCCGATTGTGCGTCTGCCCGTATGTATGAACGCGTCGATCTCAGAACATCTAAGGACAGACGGACAGGGCTAAATCGACTCAGTTCGTCACACTGATCAAGAATATATATACTTTATGGGGTCTGCCACGCCTCCTTCTGCCTGTTACATACATTTTTAATGGGTTCAGGGTATAAAAAGTTGTCAAGCGTTGAATACAGACAGACTAGATTGGCGCGACAGTTGATCCTGATCAACTGTATAGACGCCACGCCTCCAGCTGCTTGTCACATACATTTAGCTACTTTCTATAAAATGTTATTATAGACACTGCAAGGTGAAGGTGTGAGGTCATAATAGTGCTGATAAATACCTCTATTCATATACATTGTATAGAAATATATATATATTTATAATCATAAGTGAATTTCGCTCCAAGCAAAATAGAACAATTCAAAAAGTTGAGTCACAATCTATACGTAATACCTGTGAAGCTTTCTAGATGTTGTGGGACGGGTAGAACGTGTTTTTTTTTTTAACACAATTTACGTATTCTAGAGTAGAAAGAAAAGTAATTACGATTACGATTTAAGCGCGTACTTAAATGAAAATCCAATTCTAAACAGTTGAGGCATAACACGCAAGGCTATACAGTGAAACCTCGACATGCTGATAGCCTGCTCTACCTTACTATTTGGCTGTGCTGAGTGGCCAACTATGCGACGAGTTTGTACTATCTTAAATACTCTATTATTGATGCAGTAGGAAAGTATTCAATTCAGCTAGAATTCATCATAAATATGCAGAGAAATATTTGAGTTTAATTTGTAATTATTTACGTTGCTTTAGCAGGACAACAGCGAGTGTCCACTGTGGGCCAGTGTTCACTGTATGTGGTTGTAACACTGTCGTGCAGTTGGACATTCAATTTGCATGGCAATGAGCTAACTTATTGAGTTATTCAGTTATTCAGTGCGAAGCAACTCTCAGCTGTCAACTGAGAGCTGCAGTCTAATTTCATTTGGGAAATGGCGAATGTTCGTTCGTTGGTTCGGCTGTTCAAAGATGTACAAGATGAAGTGACGTTGAATATGCCGCTTGCCGCATGCGGCATGCCACATGCCACATGCTACCGAGTATAAATATAACAAGTGCCAAGTGAATTATGTACATAAATAAAACAGCTTTGCTCCAATCTGCCGACTGTACAAATACACTGCTGTGGCTCTCAAACTGTAGCCGAGAGAGCAGTGAACTTTCAACTGTATTGGCTATAGATTTCTGTGGCAATTTCTTGTTTTCTATAATTTGCGCAAAATTACAAAAGCAATTCGATTGCCTGATATACCCGCTTGGCGCATTTGCCCACAGAGTGGCACACGCAACATGCAACTGTTGTGCGCAGACGGTCGGACATGATGGCGCGCGGCATGTAGATGTTGTGGCAAATTCACTTGCGAGTTGGCGCTAAAGCTTGAAGTTCACGACGCGTCGTATAGCTAGCTGGCTGCAGCTACGAGGAAAGCTTTTGTCTGTTTTCGGTGCGACTAATTGTTGCTGCACGTTGACAGGCGCTGCCTGTGTGGCAGCTGGCAAGGCAGCCAGCTATTGAAGAGGCTCCACTGGAGCTGACGTTGACAGGCTGCGTCGCCTGAGTAACAGCGGTAGCCGCTGTGATGCGACCCATCTGACTATATTGTGCGCCAGCGAAAAGTGCAATAAACTTTGACAAAATAAGGCGAAACTATTGCCGCGGGCAACGGCCGGGTTGAGGGTGAGGGGGCGCAGGCAGAGGTGGAGGCGGAGCCACAGGAGCAAATGGAGCGCCAGCAAGCTCTTCAAATTGTCACACACACACAGATTTTGTATAAAAAAGAAGTAAAAGTGAACTCGTGGGAAGTGCTTGACTAGGGAATACTCTATCTAAAGACACAAAAGCTAAGATTTTACTGGGCGATATGTGAAAGTTGAAATATGCTGAATATGTCAAAGCTATAGCAGAGTCCACAGTTCAAATTTGGTGTTTTGGGTGCTTAAAAACTTTGAGTTATCAGCAAACAAGTCAAATGGTGATATCGGGTTTGATCGACTTGTATGGAAGTTGGATACATATATTGATAAATTCAAATCAAATTGATCTGCTTGTGTATTAGAAGTAACTTAGTTCTATATATTTCACTAGATCGCATTATTGTGGATATAACTTTTAGTAAATAGAAAAATGTGAACAGATTTTTAAAAATTGTATATATATATATATAATATAAATATATAAGAAAAATATTTAAAAAAATTTTCTATATACTTTTTTTTTCAATATAAATGTAAAAAAATATTAAAAATATTTTTTCTTTATATATTTATTATTATTTTTTAGTCGCATAAGAAATATATTTTTAAAAGTTGTCTATATACTTTGTTTTTCAATATAAATACAGAAAAATATTTAAAATATTTTTTTGTTATATATTTACTTTGTTTTTTTAGTCGATTTAGTCGATATTTATGAAATAAAAAGAATATAATTTTATTAGTATCACTTCATATCACTTCTTGTTTTTGGCCAAAGTTGGCAACATTTGAAGCCACCCTCGTTTGCACATATGGAGTCAATGAAATGACATTTGTGCCGGTTACACACATGTGCACACAATCAATATGCCCACTTTACACATGTCTAACGTGTGAAGGGTATAAAGAGCCGCAGCTGAAGACGACATCAATAACATCAGCAACAGCGGCGGCGGCGGCAACAGCGGCGGCGGCGGCGGCAGCGAGAACTTCTTGATTAGAATTCGTTTGCGCTGACGTTGCCTTGCGAATAGCCGCCGCTGTATAGTGGTTGGTCTATGGGTCCATGCGGTATGTCCAGCTCTGCATGTGACAGAGCCAGAGCCAGGGCAATGGATGTTTAGAAATATTGCCGTATGTTGGGCGACATTAAGTTAAATTTGATTTGTATGTTAATATTTATGTTAATGCTGAGAATGTTTGTGGTTCATGTTATTGCCAATATGCGGAATAGAACATTGGTTTAAATGCTACAAATTGATATCAAATAAATAGTTACTCGTGCGGGTTGTTGTCTCATTAGATTGTGATGCGTTCGCTTCCTGTGGATCTTCCTCGGACTTCACTAATAACAACAGTTGCGTTGCGTTGCGTTGTGTTTTGGTTTGTGTTGTCGTGTCACAGGCGGCGAGAGAGGAGTTCAATCAGTTGCGCTAACCGAGATGAGTTGTTTGTTGTTGTTTCTGTTTCTGTTTCTATTTCTGCGTTTATTGTTATTGTTGTTGTTGTTGTTGTTGTTGTCGCGGGTTGTTCACTTGTAGTTGTTGCTGTCGGTCTTTGCTTTTGGTATTCAATCGCACTTGGTAACAACGAACACAATTGCATTCGCATTCATTGCACGCTCACTTATAAACAAATGCAGTACACGTATTTAATGTTGGCAAGTGTTTGCATTTACAAAAAAAATAAAATAAATAACCACGAACACGTCCGACTTTTGGAGCCGCAAAAAATCTACTGAATAAATACGCACGCTATCGATAGCATGCCAAATGTGTGTAGGCAGTCGATCAACTATCGACTACTTGTTAGCACTAACAGCTGATGGCTGCTGCTGTCAGGTGGCAGCTCTATGAAACTATTGTTACTCAATTGTTCAGTAGCTTAAAAATATATTTGAGATATTTTTTGCTAATATGATTTACTAATAAATGCTTTTTTTTGTATATGCAGTAAGTGTTAGCCTGACGGCTTCATTGGTTTTGCGCGCCAACAATTCGAAATCAGCTGTGAGCACGAAAACTATCGAAACAAGTGAGAGAAGAGCGTTGCCACTGCCACACACTGGCAACTCTGCAGCATTCATAACATAGATGGCGCTGCATTTGTAGTTCTCAAAACTGACAACAGCTAGCGCGGCAATATTTAAAATTGATTTATGTGCTACATTTTTGCTTAAATTTGTGTTGGTGGGTCACATTTAAATAATCAATTTATGAACATTATACGTGCATGCCTAGTTTATATTGTCGTGCATGACTCAGTGTTATCTGACAATTGCTTAGCTTTTATGGCAGACACTTCCCATTGCGTATACGCCCATAAAGCCAGCCATTGGGCCTTATCAATATTGGTAATTAGCTGCAGTCAGCTAAAGTTTCCATGGCAATTTATGGAGCTGCAGATAAATAGGTGTCGATAAACGAAAAGGTTATACGTGTGTCATGCAATGTCTAGACTTCGATCATTTATTTAGATATGTTAGAGCTATGTCAGCTAGGAGCGCACTAGAGCCTCATAGTGCTCCAGCTTGACCTCCTCGCCGCCAAAGGGTATATAGATGCAGCCGTGGGAGGGATGAATCTTGCCAACGGTCAGACTCTCACAGTAGTTGGCTCTGCCCACGTAGAGCGTTTCGCCATCCACATTGGGACCGGAGGCCACTGCGTTGGCCGGCACACTGCCATTGCCGGCTGGTGTCCACTGAAATCCGGCGCCCACAAGCACTTGAACATCGGTGACCTCGTGCTCGGCCTGCGCATAGGCCGCATAGGCAGTGCCCTTGGATGGCACCACCTTGGCGGGAAGCAGATCGCCATTGCGAAAGACGCGACCCACATAGATGACATCGCCGTTGGAGTCGTGTCCGCCCACAACGGCGCCATCGGGCAAGTTTGAGGCGTTGGTATCGATCCAGCGCTCTGGCTGTGAGAGCACCTCATAAGCAAAGATCTTCACCTCATCCGAATCGTAGGGTATGTAGAGGCAGCCGTGCGAGGGATGAACCTTGCCCATGGTCAGGCTGCCAGCATGATAGCCACGACCGGCATACAGATATTCACCATCGACATTGCGTCCGACTGGGACAGCACTAGCGGGCACAGCTCCATTCTCCGCTGGCAGCCACTCATAGTTGTAGCCGCTGAGTACCTCATAGCTGTCGAGCTCCACTTCCTGTCGGGCATAGGCCACATAGGCCTTGCCCTTCTTCGGTATCACCTTGGCCGGCAACATGTCATTGCAGTAGAGCGCGCGTCCTACATAGATGCTATCCCCATCCGAATCATGGCCAGCGAGCACGGCATTTGGTGGCACGCTGCCCTGGCTGTAGTGCAGCCATCTGTGTTCTGTGCAGGCGACGTCCTTAGATATGAATGCTTATTGAATGCGCCGCTCCACTCACCTGCCGCCATACTGTGCTAACGCTCACGTCGTTCAACTAAGACTAACTATATAGCCAGCCAGCCCAGCCCAACCTATTTGCCCATACTCTCTTGAGTTACTTGGGCGCGTTCTTATCAAAGAATGCCAAACAGATAACGCGAAGCCAGCCCCAGTGGCAAATATGTTACAGCTCCAGCTCCAGCTCGGTCTAGTGCCTGCTGAAGCTCTGCGCAATCCGTTTACAAAATATTTATACATATATAAACTAAGCTGATGTTTATTTTGTTTCGCGCGAAAAGTGGGCTAAAGTCGGCTAAGCGCGCAAAGAGCATTGCAGCGCAGTTGCCATGGCAATGCCGACTTTGAAGACACTTGAATCTCCTGCACTTGGCATTGTAGTCGATTGCGTAGCGTATTATATCCATCATGAATGAGCACAACAAATAGCTCTTATAAAATTATATATTATCTTAGAAGAGAGAGAGAGAGGGTGAGGGAGCAAGACATTCGCCTGAATGCAGTGAAATGATTTAGAAAATTAGATTGAGAAGCTGAAGATTCGCTGTTATTCGATTACGTCGCAATTTGCACAATTTTGCGACTGCGACTTGTTAATACCCTCTAATTGGGCTGCAGTTAAATGTAAAAAATAATTCTTGCACAATTTTGTAATTTATTTATATATATTTTTAGGATTTGTCAGGCCAATATTATTGATAGATCTAACGTTCGAGGAGCTGAAGTGAAGTGATTCAACTGCAACACGCTGTAATTCGAGCTCTCCAGAGCTGTGATGAGTTTAATGAGTTATATATGTGCCACGCCCCTATATAATATAGTGTAATAGCATCACTTCTTGTCTTCATGCTGTGTGCTCTTTGTGTTTGTAAGAGATATCTTTCCATGTTGTCTAGTTAGTATATTAAGCAGTTGATGAGACAACAGACTAGTTTGCAGATCCATATTATACAAGCAATATGTCCAGATTTATGGTAGAATAACAAATTTCTTTTGTATTTTTGTATGTTAACATTCCCTGCTTACACAACAAGCCAATGATGCAACAGCTGCAGTGTAACCTAGACTCGTTCCCATGTGAATTTCTCTTCTTTTACAGAAACTGAAGAGGTCCATGAAAGGACGAGGCTAGGCTACGATTGAGCAGTTAAAGAAGACAACGAAGTAGCAGCTGAACAAGATTAGGAAACAAACTTGTTTTTGAAGTGATTCGAGAATAAGCAGTTCCCGATGAGAAGGGAACAAAATAAATATTCTGGAATTTATACAAATTTGAAAAAAAAAACAATATTTGCTATACTCGTATATATATATATTCTATTTATATATAATAGGTTGGCAAAAAAGTCTTGCGGTATTTTTATTGAATTTTCAATTGTTCATAAAATTGGTTATAATAATGCGATTTAAGTCAAATATGCGCAGTTTTGTTCGATGACGAGTTCCCAACGAGATGCCAACTTCATAATGCCCCTCTTATAGAAGCTCGCTTCCCTATTGTCAAAAAACTCGGAGAGCCAATTTTCACAGGACTCTCGTCATCCGCTTCAAAAACGGGTCGAATTTGTTGCCATTCAGAAGCGATTCGCATGCATCCATACGGGCAAAAATGTTTTTTTCCGTCAAGTCGTGTGGCACCCATACATCGAGCTTCTTTTTGAATCCAAGCTTCTTCAAATAGCTCTTGGCCGATGCTACGGCTGCTACTATGCCGGTCTCTTTCGATCAATTCAGCGATTTTATCGCAATTTTCGACGACAGGCCTTCCGGACCGTGGCGCATCTTCGATCACCTCTGCACCAGAACGAAAACGTTGAAACCATCGTTGTGCGGTGGAAATGGAAACTGTATCGGGTCCATAAACTGCACAAATTTTATTAGCAGCATGAGATGCATTTTTGCCTTTATCGTAGTAGTACTGTAAAATATGCCATATTTTCTCTTTATTTTGCTCCATGTTTGCGACGCTATAACTCACGAACGACTAAAAACAAACAACAATTAATCAAACACGTGTTAGCACGTGCAAAGAGCTTTCCAAAAAGCTCTAGCGTAAACCGCTGCGACGAATACAACTAGAACTACGCGCTTGCAAAGACAAGCTTGCGGAAATACCGCAAGACTTTTTTGACAACCTTATATATATATTCTATATATATGTATATATATATTGTATATACATATATGCAATATATATATATATATATATAGCTATATGATCATATGACAATTCTACATGATTTCATATTCAAATTGTTGAGAGCTTAGACTAATAAGTGACTAATAACTGATTTAATAATAATAACTTTTTGGAGATTTCTCTTTCCAAAGAAAAGCGAGCTTAGAAATTGTCTTCTGTTCGGGTTTATTTGACTAAACTGTTATTTTGCGTTTCAAAGCAGACCTGAAGTTGTCTTTAATATTTATTTGTGGATTTTGATCAAATTATTATTTTTAGCTTAAATAATTTTATTAATATTATTTTATGAAATTTAATTGTTTTTTTGTTTAATTGGATAAAATTTGCTCAATATGTTTTAATATTATCTACATCTATTTTTAGCATATAAATTATATTTTTTAACTGCCAATTTTCGAATTATTTGACTTTATTTTAGGTCTATTTCTTAAAGCTGTTATTCAGTTTGCATAGTCGGCTATGCCCGTCTGCACAGTTACATTCACTTTTTTTTTGGCAATCAAAATATGTAACGGGGCTGCACTTGGAGCTATGTTGATCCTTTATTTGTTTGCTGTTTGCAGCTCTTCGGCCATGGGGCTTATTCTTGTATCCTCTGTGCACGTGCTCCACTTATTTAGTGGTCGCTGCGTATGCGTTAGCTGCGCTGGCAGTCCATTGATTTTCGATACCCTGTACGCATTGTGAATGAAAGAAGTTTCGTTTTTGGCTTGGATATGAGAGTGTTAAGCAGTTTAGCTGGCATTTTATGGGAATATGATTTGCAGAGATTCATATTCGACTATTTTTTAAGAAACTAGAGATATGTATGGATATATAAGAGGTGTGTTCAAAGCGTTTAGGTAGAGGTAAATATTAAAATATATTATTGTCTGTCTGGAACTATATTTATCATATGCAATAAAGCTCATTAGAAAAACTAGATATAGATTAAATTGGACAAAATATGAAATTAATAAAAAAAATAAAAATATGTATATTTATATAAATAATCAATTGCTTAAAAATATAAACAAATATGTCTCATATTTTTTAAAAAGATTTTTATAAGATTATTTATTTTTAAAATATTTTTTTTTTTTTTTTTGTGTGGCTGAGGTAGGTAAAAATGCTTTATGCACCGTCAGTCAGGTCGTCACTCTGGCTGGTGTGTCGGACTGCAATACTGCTTACCGACTAAAAAACCTCCTCTTCTCGGGCTGCCTTCCACCTTGGAACCAGGAGCTATCCCGCGTTAACCTTCAAGGTGAAGCCCTTGTATATGCTCTAGCTGAGCACTGCCATCTGTGTTCCTGCGTCCAGGTCCCACTCTTTCCGCCGGAGAACCTTTTCGGCGAAGTCACAGACTCTTTTCCAGGCATCTATGCTGTTGCACATTTGCTGTGCTATAGTCTCTACTTTAACTTCACCGACAGTTTCTGCCAAGTCGGTTCTTTCTTCTGACCACTTTTCGCAGTTAAAGAAAGTGTGTTCTGCGTCGTCCATTGCATTGTCGCAGTAAATGCAGCTGGATTCGGCAGTTTTCCCCATCTTATTTAGGTACTTTTGAATGTAGCCATGACCAGAGAGCATTTGTGTCAGATAAAAAGACGTTTCACTGTGCTTTCTATTTATCCACTGCTCTAGATCGGGGATGATTTTTGCAGTCCATCTCCCGTATCTTTCGCATAACCATTTTGCCTTCCAGGAGGCTATAGTCTGCTGAAATATTAAAAAAAATTAATTTCATAAATATATTAAAATAATTAAATGAATATTAAATATAATACAAATATTCAAGGGCTTAAAAATATATTAAAAAATGTAATAACAATTTTTTTTTAATATTTATTTAATTGTATATAAAAACAGGTTAAATACATTTTTGCAATTTCAATATATTTTCATTAGATTTTCTTAAATATTTGTTTAAGAGTAAAATATCTTAATTAATTATATATAAATGCATGTATGTATACAGGGTATTGCCAAGTCGAACATTTAAACTTGTTTTTTACGCAATTTCTTTTTTCCTATTCTTTTTTTCGCTTTTAACAATCGCAGTTTTTGTTTGCGATTTCGACAATTTACAACTATTTGGGCTTCCCATGGGCTAGAGGTGGCAACAACACAGTGGAGCACATGTTGTCCATCTGCATGTGGTGTTCACTGTTGCCAGCAGCTGCTGTTGCTTGTTTATAAAGGTGTTGCACAGCCATAAAGAAGGTTGCGCAAAAAACTGTCGAGCAAATCTAAGCTTAGGTAAGAAATGTTCAGTTTTTTATTTAAGAAAATGCTCCACTGTCACACACACACACAGAGAGAGAGAGAGGTGTGCGTATCTGTGTGTGTGTAGCTGGACTACCTGTGACGCTTTCCGCTCTCAATGCACATCCGTTGACTGTTTGGAGCGAGTCGCGGTTACCCTTTGGCCACACAATGCGGCAGTTTTGGTGGTGCATGGGGCATGGTCAGCTTCATAGAGGTGTGTATGTGTGTGTGTGGGTGGCTTGACTGTGAGTGTGCTGTGGTGTGGTAAGTGACTATTGTTTTTCCAGTTGGCAGGGACTAGCGCGCAGTCAATCTAGCAACACTGCCATTTACGGGGTCAGTCACATTGCTCTGTGGTTGCCCCAGCCGTATGGCATAGCTGCTAATGGATGCAGGAGCTGCGGCTGCTGCAGCTCCTTCGCCTCCTTCTGCTGCAGCAGCAGCAGCAGTAATACAAACAAATGAAGGCAGGCAGCTAGGCAGCCAGCCAGCCAGGCAGCCCGCCAAGAGCATTCGAACGAATTAATGACGCGTTCAGCGAATCGGCACCACTTAAAGACGCCGCTGCTGGGCAGCTTTAAAGCCTGAGTGGGTGGTGCGGGTGGTGTGGGTGGCTCGCTATTAAGTGCCAGTTGGCGCTTAAAGCGTAATTATGTCTCATGGCAGTGCGCAGTGTGCAGTGTGCAGTGTGCCCCAGCTGCCGCACTTGCCACAGCTGCTTCAGCTGTTCGCTTTAATGCGAGTTCAATTGTTGTCGCTGCCACAATTTGTTGCAAGCACGGGCATTCCAAGCCATTGCTTGGCAACGTGGCAAGCGGCAAGTGCATCGCTATAAGCTTCATGCAGCTACGTGAACATTTCCAATGATATTGTTAAGCCGCCTCAACTAGTTCATTCTCATAACCAGGCTAATTGGTGTAAGCGTCTTACGTCGACTTACAAATATTCACAGCCAACCCATCATCCATCAGCCAGATGAGCTCCGCTCACGTCAACACCAGACAGCTGACAGCTGGCTGTTTTGATGTCATTTTTCAAATTCGACTTCGGCTTCTATTCATTGACATCTCTGTGTGGGGTATATATATATTTGTGTGATATTATATATATTGATATTATATATATATATATATATCAATATGAAAAAGGCAAAGTTTTCATCTTATTTTTATTTTCTTTGGCACAAATAGCAAGAGTTTGAACTCTTTGCAGCTTGAAAACTTTTCAATCGTCTTTTTCATTTCATAAAGTACTTTATATATATAAATATTATATATATTGTAGTATATACCTTTTATTTTACTCATATGATTAAATAGAAACTGTTGATATCTAAAGAGAGTTAAGAGACAAATGCAATTTCGTTCTTCTACTTGTTCATTAAGTGAAAAGAGTATATACCTAATATACCTGGAACCTACCTGGCACTCAATATATTAGATTCAATTTGATATATATGCATATTTATATATCTATCACAATACCCAAAATAAAGCAGGTCATAAATTTGATGAACTGGCAAATCTCCCACATTGTATAGTGATTTCCCAATCCCTTCTATTCTTTTTTTTGATCTCTCTACTTCTCATCCTGTTTATTAATTTTTCCTTTATTTATTAATATTAACTTTAAATTTTACTTTATTATTTTATTTATAATTATACGTAAGATTCATTAATATATATTTTAAGTTTCCATTAACACTTACTATCTTTCATACTTCTACAATACCACCAATACTATACATGGCTGTGATTTGGGGCATAGCGGGCCGGACTGGCAAATAAAATAACCCCATCGGGTTGGTGGTATTATTGAAATAGTTTTCTGTTCTTATTTAGGCTGTTCTTATTTAGTTTACCTTTAAGTTGACTCTCGTTTTGTCAATATGCTTCTGAATAAATAAATAAATAGACACATACTTCTGCATACCCGCCTTTAAGTCGTCAAAATTTGAACTGCAAGTCATCTATTTGCAACTATCTGAAGACTAACCTGGGCTTAGAATCTATATCCCATACTATTACCATCTATCAATACGAAAATGAACTAAGAGTGGCAAGTGCATCAGCTTAGAGCCTCAGCTAGCAGCTTATCTTTTGAGCTGCATGTGAGAGGGCAGCAGTTAAGAGTATGAATTGAATAGGGCAGAGTAACGCGTGGGCGTGTAAGCTACATAGGGTAGAGTAGCAGCTGTGAGCTATATAGCTAAGAGTCTGACCTCTATAAGCAGGAGTCAACAGTCTGAGCCATATGGAATAGAGTAGCAGCTAGGAGTCTGAACTTTATTGGGTAGAGTAGCAGCTGTGAGCTATATAGCTAAGAGTCTGACCTCTATAAGGAGGAGTCAAGAGTCTGAGCCATATGGAATAGAGTAGCAGCTAAGAGTCTGAACTTTATTGGGTAGAGTAGCAGCTAAGAGTCTGAGCCATATTGGATAGAGTAGCAGCTAAGAGTCTGAGCCATATTGGATAGAGTAGCACCTAAGAGACTGAACAATAGAGAAAAGAGTAACTGCAAGTGTGGGAGCGATATAACTAAGAGTTTGAGCCACATGAGGAAGATTACCTGATAAGAGTAAAGAATAGAGGAAAGAGTATTAGCTAAGAGTCTGGCCTATATAAGGAATAGTATCTGGTAAGAAGCTATATAGGGACGAGTATCAGCTAAGAGCTTGACTTACATAACGAAGAGTATATGCAAAGAGTTTGAGCCATAAAGGAGAAATTAGCAGCTGAGAGTGTAAGCTATACAAGTATATATATTATTATTTTTTTTTTTGTAATGAAATTTTTTAGGCAACTTAATCTAAACAGAAATATTTTCTAAATAATTAAATAGCTACATCACAATTAATATAGGGTACGTATCTTAGGGGACGTAAGACACTTTAGGGTGCAGTTAACACAGAAGAAGTTTGCAGGACAATTACAACATAATCAAGTCAAGTCTCGGTTCAGCAGGTCTTGCGGGTGATTTGAGGTATATAGCTAAGCTATATAGCATTAGCTAAGAGGCTGAGAAATATACTATAGATTATAAAAGATTAGCAGCTGAAATGCTAAGCTATATAGAAAAGAGTATGTGCTTAAAGTGTGGGCTTATAGGAAAGAGTATATGCTAAGGTAATATAATAAGAAAGAGTAAGAGGAAGATAAAGAGTCTAAGCTATAGATATATATAAACTATATAGAGATTATCTGCCAAGTATGTGAGTTTGAAACATATAGCTAAGAGTATTAGCCAAAAGTCTGAGCTATATATGGAAGAGTATTAGCTAAGAGTTTCAGCTTTATAGGGAAGAGTATCTGCTAAGAGCAAAGAGTATTGAAACGAGCATTATCTAAGAGTTTGACCAACATAGGGAAGGGTATATGCTGAGTCTAAGTCAAAAGTCTGAGCTATATATGAAAGAGTATTAACTAAGAGTTTCAGCTATATAGGGAAGGTGAGTCTAAGTCATATAGGAAAGAGTATTAGCCTAGACTCTAGGTACAGCAACTCATAAGGATGTCAGCTATATGGGTAAGAGTTTACTAGGAAAGAGTTTGACTGCTAACAGTCTGAGCTATATAGACAAGAGTATTTGCTAACAGCCTGAGCTATATAGCCAAGAGTATCTGCAAGGCAAGAGCATCCAGTTAGGAATCTAAGCCATATAGAAAAGAGTATTCAGTTTATATTTGTCTGCTCTCTTCACTGAACGCTTGCAAACATTTTTAAAGCGGAATTGTGGATGTGGCCCCAAAAGCGAATCGTCATTTTGTCAACTGTTGCGCAACGGCTGGCAATTTGCATTCGGAGAGGCATCCTGTCAAATTGTTTGCTGCGCAAGTTGTCATCATTGTCGTGTTCGTCGGGGCGCCTCGTTGCTTCCGCCCGAGTTGAAGTTGGCAATTGCAATTGCAATTGCAGCTTGATTTCCATTTGCCATCCGCAAATTGAGAGCATTGGGAAAATGTTTTTCCTGTGGCACATTTGGCATGCCGCAGCCAACTTGTTGCACAATCTGAAAATTCCAGCTTCTTCCTGCGCCAAGCTGACGATGGAGCAAACAGCAAATTAGGAAGTTCAATTATTGAAATTAAATTGCTGTCAGTCTTCCTGTGAGCACTGTGCGGCAGCAACAAGAATTTCCAATTAGATTTCCAAAGCCACTCGTAGTCAGTGGCGACAAAACTTGTTACGATTCAAAGCGGCTCGAATATGAAATTTCAACAGAATTTCCAACTCTGCGACAGCTAGAAATATATTAAATTTGTTGGAGTTAAAGCGCGCCGGAAACTACAATAGATTCGATTTGATTCTTCAGTTTATTGCAAAATATTTAAGATTAAGAAAAAAAAGATGGCTTATATATATATATATTATGAATAGGCGGATGTGGATGCCCTAGATTCCGCTGGTTTCCCTAGAGCTCAAAGCCTGTGCTGGGCGCCAAGCTGTCCACCTCAGCCTTGATCGTGTAGTTGGCCTGATTGATGCTGTAGCGTATGTTTAGGTAGTGTCCCGTTTGGAAGGGCAGCGCATAGTAGCCCTGCTGGCTGCTGGCGACCTTGTCATTGCGATGGTAGATCACATGCCCGTTGCTCAGCACCAGATGCAGCTCCTGGCTGCCATCCTCGTTGTGGCGAGCGTTCTGCTTGAGGATCTGCACGAGACTCTGTGCTTCTGGCTGTCGCAGTGGCAGCGAGACCAACGGCTCACAGCGACAGCTCAGCTTTTGGGTTAGCGGACAGGTCTGTGCCGGTGGGCCACTTGGTGGCTTGGCAGTCGGGCCAAAGCCTGGCAGATTGCCCAGCTGGCCGAAATTACCCAGATTACCCAAATTACCAAGACCACCCAGCTGGCCCAGGTTGCCCAGGTTGCCCAGATTGAGGGCGGTGAGCAGATTTTGCAGCGGCAAATTGGTCAACAGCGTGCCCACAATGGGCAGATTCTGCGGGAAGCCAGGCGCCTGCAGACCCACTGGACTGCTCACAACGGGCGTGACGACTGCAACCGGCTGCAGTGGCTTCAGAGGCTCCACTGTGGGATTCGCATTGAAATTGTCATAGTAAATGGGTATACCAAGTCCAGCGTTGCCCTGTTTCAATTAGGTTTATACAAAGGCAATTTGCAATTGGCTACGGCTGGAGACTTACCAGCTGACGCTTGTTCCTTTGATCTGGCTTTGCTGTAGTTGTTGGAGTTGTTGGAGTTGTTGGAGTTGTTGCTGTTGTTGTTGGTGTTGTTATCATCTTATCGGTTACTTCTGCAGCAGCCGCAGCGGCGATTAGTAGTATGAAACCCAGATAACTTCTCATGTTTGATGCTCCGTCCACTTCTGTTCTGTTCGACTGGCCACTGTGCCAAGTCTTTTATATGCCAAGCCAGACTTGAAGCATTTTTATTTTCAGCTCTTTTATGGGCCTGGAACCAGTTGCAAAAATATTATTATTGAGCGCAAAGTGTGTCAAATCCAAAAGGAAAGATCTTTCCGGCATAAGAATATATTATTAATATATATATGTTATATCTGATCAGATTGCAGCTCATATTTGCTAGTTTATGGGCTGACCAAATAAGAGCAAGAGGTAAAGAAGTTGTTATGAAACAGAAATGGTTTGATATATTAGATTGTTTTTGATTTTATTTTAAGGCTACATTTATGCCATTATGTATAAAGTAGCAAATCATAGTTTAAGCATTCTTGAAATCTAGTTTAGGATGACTTGGTTTAATGTCTGCATTCTCATTCTGGCAAAAGAGTCTGGCATGTTATCGTTGTATGGCTTTTTCTTTATTCTATGCTTTAACACTGTTTGTTAATTTACATTCACTTTAATTGGCAAGCTTCATAAATGTTTTTAACATTTAAATATTATCGATAACTTAAACAGCTGCTGAAATATAGATATTCAAAATAGTATCACACTTAAGTGGTCACCTTGAATTATTGTTTTATGTATTCATATACAACAGTTAAATACCTAATTTTTTAGCAGCTTATCATACACACACACACATATATGCACGTATAAGCACATGCTCTGTTAATTGCGCAGTTTACGCAGCGACTATACGTGGGCTGCGCTTGTTCTGCAGTATGGGCTATATTATGGAAACTTATTTGTTGAATAAGTTTTTTTCTAGATGGACTTTCGTAATTAAACTTTTAGAGCGTAATAATGACATTCATATGTATGTATTTGCCACAGCACAAGTCTCTTGTATTTGAAATAGGTTTTTTTTTCAAAATTGGGAGGAAGCGGGCGTGGTATCCAAAATCCAAAAACTACAAAATGTTTGTATTTATTACACGGATATACACAATAAATGTGAAATCTATAGCTATTACAGTATTTAAGTTACGCTTGAAAAACAAAGCAAAGTTATCGATTTTCATCGATAATGATGAGTTATCGAACAAAAATGATAAACTCGTACTGCGTAGGGTATACACAAGTATACATTTCAAATTTCAGATCTCTAGCTTTTGTGGTTTACGAGATAGCTGCTTTCACACTGACGGACGGACGGACGGACGGACGGACGGACGGACGGACGGACGGACGGACGGACGAATATATATACTTTATGAGGTCTGCCACGCCAACCTGATTTTCCATTTTCAATGGGTTCAGGGTATAAAAATATGCTAAAATGGCCAAGCTTCATCAATGATTTGAACATGTAAATTTTGTAAATAATATAAGGAACTGCCACAAAATATAGTCATTCAAAAGAGTATCACACTTAATGTGTCATTGTGTGCTATCCTTTCAAGCATCCGCATAAAAGAGCTAAATACCTGATTTATCAGCAGCTCGTTAGGTATATTGGCAAAACACGCACACCCATGTAGTATGTCTGCAATATTGTTCCTTCTTTGAATATGCCACAGAATATATCAAATACCAAAAAATAAATCAAAAGTAACAAAAATTGTATCGAGTGCAGACTTGAGTTGAAATTTAATTGAATTTCAATTAAATTGAAATATGTAAATGGAATTAAGTGTTCAATGATTTCCATGTAAGTGCCTTCGAGGCCATTCGGCAGCTGTGACAAGTCGCCAGCGGTCGCACGATGAAAGTGCGCCGGCTGCAGAGCTTCAAATTAGATTAAGCAAAAATCGTGTGACTGCCCAGAGACCCACAAAAATTTAAAAAAAAATACAAAAAAAAAAAACAAAAACAGTCTAAACAGGCAAATGTTCATGTCCACGGCGAGAAATTGTCAGCGGTTTTGAGCCTTCAATGCCCTCCCTCCCGTCTCTCGAAATACGGGAAAAAATCGAAATTGGCGTCGCCAAGGACGTAAATTTCAACAATTTTTGCGGGTGAGGCTTCAATTTGTTGTGCTTTAAAGTTCGCTTTGAACGATTAGCAGAACAGAGGAGTGTGGCCATTTGTGGGCGTGGTCAT
This sequence comes from Drosophila leonis, assembly GCA_035045365.1. Taxonomy (NCBI): domain Eukaryota; kingdom Metazoa; phylum Arthropoda; class Insecta; order Diptera; family Drosophilidae; genus Drosophila; species Drosophila leonis. The sequence continues at coordinate 699,815 of JAWNPC010000306.1, read as the reverse complement.
GGCTCGGTTGTAGCTGAACCACGGGGAGTCTGCCACGGCGAATTTGGACTGGGCGCAAGTTTGTTAAACATGTTCCTGTTGTTGTTCCTGGTTTGTTTGACAGTTTTGGCGACTGTTGTTGTTGCTGCTCGGCTCATAAATCAAATAAGTTTTGACAAATTGCACATTAAAGACGCATTTTGTGTATTTCGTTGCTGCTGAAAATTGAATTTGTATGCACAAATATTATGTGTAACAGATGCTGCCCCAACATTTGCTCCAATTGAATGTGTGAATCGAACCAGATACAATTATTTATGTATATACAATATATATTATATGTATGTATATGTAAACTTAAGAACGTTATTTACATACACACGAACACATACTCATATATGGACTGTGTGCATCTACCTAAATTGGCACAAAACTTGAGTTTAAAAATAATTTTCAACATAAAATATATTTTATGGCATATGACAACAACGGAGGCAATACTGCAGCAACAACAACACAAACCACAACATTTGCTGAGAAATGCAATAACAATAAAAAAAAAGATGCTAAGCGACGCGTTCTGCTGGCACAGTGGCACCAATTCGATGTTCTGAGTGCAATGAAAAATTTAAGCTGAAATTGAAATGATTTGATGATGGAAACTCCAAGATGTTGTTTTCGACTCTTAAGCTAAAATATACAAATATATTATTTAATAAATGTAATATATAAAATTTCAATTTAAAAAAAATTATTTAAAAATATTTAAATAATTGTCTTTTAATTTGTTTCTATCCTTTAAATTTAATTAAATCAATTCTGATTTCATTTATCATAATTTAGTCAACTTTGTATATGCCTTGGTCACACGGTGCATTCTCGGCAGCAGCAGCTTCATTAAAAAAGTGCAAAAAGAAATGCAATAACAATAACAAAAGCTAAGCGACGCGACGCAGGCAGCCAGGCAGCGAGGCAGCGTTGTCGACAGCAGCGTTGCGTTAAGCGGTCGACGCTACTGCCGCAGTCGCAGTTGACGTCGCCATTGCCAGCGCTGTTTTTGAGCTGGCTGTCCGGCATGAAAATCTTATTATAAATGATGTTGTCCAAATGACCCAAAGAATGTACCAGAATGACAAGTGCAAGCCAACAGAAAGCAGGCGAAAGAGAGACAGAGAAGGGGAGAGAGAGAGAGAGAGAGAGTGTGGGAGAAAGAGCTATATTTTAATATTGAGATCACTCAAATAAATGACAGGTAAACCAACCAGCGCTGCATAGCCATAGCCAAGCTTTAGCTTTGGCGAGTGCTCGGGTTGCCACAGCATGACTTGCCAGTTATATAACAGATTATTTGAGTAATGCGGATGTATATATATAATATATCCTTTGTGTAAAGTCCAATATGGTTTACCTGGCATAATTAATGACTTACGAGCCATTAAAGTGGCTTAACAAATATTTTACTAAGCTTTTATATCCAAGTATATAGCTTAATAATATTATTATTATAATTTATATCAATGTCTATATATATTTTATTTGATATGTTAGAATTTATCAATTTTTATTTTCTTTTATATTGTTGAACAACTTGAGTTCTTATTCAAAGAACTTTGTCTCAAAGTTTTCTAACAACAAGTAAGAGTGCTCTAGTCGAGACTGCTCGACTAAGAGATACCCTGAACCCTGCGAAGATGCGATATTCAAATCATTTTACGCTTCTTTTATATATACATATACACAAACAACACACACACACACACACACACACTCACACATGCACACGCACGCACAAGCACTTTCTCTGCTACTGCGCAGTTTACGCAGCGACTGCGCGCGGGCAGCGCTTGGGCTGCAGTATGGGCTATATTTTGGAAACTTATTTGTTGAATAGGTTTGCTTCTAGATGGACTTTCGTAATCAAACTTTTACAGCGTAATAATGACATTCATATGTATGTATTTGCCAAAGCACAAGTCTCTAGTATTTGAAATACGTTTTTTTCATGGTATCCAAAATCCAAAAATTGCAAAATGATTGTATTCATTACACGGATACACACAGTAAATCTGAAATCTATAGCTATAACGGTATTCAAAAACGAAGAAAAGTTATCGATTTTTATCGATAATAAGGAAATGGGATGAGTTATCGAAAAAAAAATGATAAACTCGTACTGCGTACTGGATATACACGAGTATACATTTTAAATTTCAGATCTCTAGCTTTTGTGGTTTGCGAGATCGCTGCGTTCACACGGACGGACGGACGGACGGACGGACGGACGGACGGACGGACGGACGGACAGACGGACATGGCTATATCGACTCAGTTTGTCGAGCTGATCAAGAATATATATACTTTATGGCGTCTGCCATGTCTCCTTCTGCCTGTTACATACATTTTCACAAAAACATTATACCCTGATTTCCCATTTTCAATGGGTTCAGGGTATAAAAATTGCTACAAATTTTAAAAGTCTGATAATTAAGAATTTTAGAGTTACTTAAAAAGCTAAAACAAAAAAAAGAAAACGATGTTTTAGCCTTTAGTCTCAAACTCTTTAAATTTGTAGCAAATTTAGAGAAAATATCAAAAACTTTGTTAAAATTGTATTTAATATATAAAGAATGCGATTTAGATTGCTTTCATTTGCTTTCATAGAAATCTTGACTTAGCTCAAACAATTAAGTTTTACTTGTTAATAAAAAACAAGCAAAATTGTTGATCCCTATAGGAACAATTGATGAGAAATCCTTATGTACATTCTGTCAAATAAGTTCCCGGAAATTCTCATCTTAAATTTTCCCTTTGAGAATATTTCTAAACAATTTTTGTCTTAGGGTGGCACAACTGTCAGCCACTATTCTGTGAATTTTTATTGCTATGTGTCATTTAATTTGGTTACGGCGTCATTAGGAACAAGTCAACCTTTTGTGTGCGTTGCTATTTTTACTATGGATAAAAAAAAAACTAATTCGCAACGAGAACTGACGGCCATCCCGGAATATAGCTTTTAAAAGTGTTTCGATAATTGGATTGTTCGTTGGAAGAAGTGTATTGCCTCAGAAGGGGCCTATTTTGAAGGGGATATAATAAATTTAGATGATTGACAAGTTGTTTGTGTTTTATTTCAAATTTCCGGGTACTTATTTGAGAGAATGTATGTAGAAATAAATACATACACATATGTATTTAAAGATGTAAACCATACTTTCATACTTACTCACAATAATCTTGTGTATGATATTAAACTCTTTCCCATATATCAAATCTAATTTATTCATATTCAAAGTTGTTTATAATGAATTCAATGTATAAAGATCTTCCGCTTTAAGAAATCTTCTTCAACATCAACATCTAGAAGCAAGATAGAGACATTATTTGACATTGGATTAGACAATAGATTAGATGCATATCATATCAAGTTGGTCTCGTAACAGTTGAGGGAAATGCGTATGCTTAGCTTTAACGACAAATCGCATCAAAAAGATCTTTAACTGGGCCAATAGAAATATTATCTATACAATATCTGGCAAGTGAAATGCCTTAAATAATAATAATACCAGGACGAAACTTTCGATTGGTGCCAGCTGCCACAGGCTGACGAGCAAGCAAAGCTTATTTTATATATATAAAATATATTAAATATAGAAATACTTATAAATTTTATATAAATTTAAAAATTAAAAAATTGTATAAAATTAAATTTAAAAAAATTTAAAATATTTTCAAATATATAAATTTTGATATTATTGTTATTATTATTCAAATATATATAAATAAGTTTAAGTTTTCAATGTCTTACAACTTTAAATGCAATCATTTTGAGTTCATATCCCTTTTTGAGTCTCTTTTGCTTTTTATTCAATTGACTTCAATTTGGTTCATCAAATTGTGTTGGTTCGGTTCAAAGCCCAAGTGCTCCTGCTGCTTTTCTCATGCTTATCTTCAGCTCTGCCTTTATCTGCGTCATCGAGTGTTGCCCTTTGCCAGCTTTGCATTTATGGCTGGCTGCGGCGCCTTTTGCTTTGCCAGCTTTATCGTATTTTCATTTAACTGATTGCTGGTTGTTGTCGCTGTTGTTGTTGCTGCTGCTCTTAGCGCATAACGGTAAAGAGTGTTTGCCCGTTGATTAAGTCGAAGCTGACGTCGTCGTCGCCGTCGCCGTCGCCGTCGCCGCTGCTGCCGTTGTCAATGACAGCGGTTCGAAATTCTGAGTATAAATATAAGAAGCCGCACGGGCCGAGGAGCAACAACAGAGCGTGAATCGAACTGTGCCCAATTCCTTGTGCCAGTCTCAGGTCCCCAACGCAATTTCAGCACGAAATGACAACGTATAGTATGTGGCGATGTGGCGCTGTGCCGCTGTCGCTAATCCTCCTGCTGGTCGTGATTTGTGCACGGGCAACGCCACTACCAGCAGCAGCAGCAGCAGCTGGAATAGCCGAGCTGACCGCCAGCAGTGAAACGACACTTGAGGACCAGCAACTGCAGCAGTCGCAACGCATTGACTGCAAATTGACTTTCGATGCGACAATGGACTCGTTAGAGCAACAGCAACAGCAGCAGCAGCGGCAGCACAATGGCTGCAACGTGCTGCAGCCAGCAGGCAGCAGCACTAATAAGCCAGCGGATGCGGGCAGCGACCACGAGGATGACCACGAACAGGCGCAGGATGGCAAACCGGAGTCGGCGAATGTCCTGCGACACTCAATGTCTGGCAGTCAGCCCCTTTATGAATTACAAGTGGTTGTTTGGCCAGCTGATGTTGGGGCTGCTGATGACATTGCCACAACAACAATGGGAACAACAACAACAGCAGCAAGCACAACAATGGGAACAACAACAACAACAACCACAGCAGCAACAGCAGCAACACCTACAATGTTGCCTTTATATGAGGATCAATTGGTCGTATTTCCGCAAATGGAATTTGATGAGGAAAATTTTGATTATTTCTTTGATGAGCAGCAACCCGGAGCCGCATCCCCAACCACATCGACAGCTACAACCACATCCACATCCACAGCCACAGCCACATCCACATCCACATCTACATCCACATCGGCATCCACATCGGCATCTACATCCACAACAACGCCAAGGTCCACCCCAAGACCCGACCCACCGCAGCAAGTTTATGTGCTGGAAAACTATCGCATCAAACACGCCAACGGCACCGAGGAGCATAAGTAAGCCCGGCCAGGCCAGGGCCACCCCGCCCCGCACTATTGGCCACCTCAATTCACAATTTTCGCATTCATTCGCATCCGCAGATTGGTGCTCAGCAACGGGATGGCCAACTACATGAAGCTGTATCGGAAAACCGTTGGAGAGCGTCTGATCAATGTGCAGGAGGGCTATCACGCGATACCAGTGGCTGGGCAGACGCCGCTGATCCAGACGATTTACTACATTGCCGACGAGCGTGGCTACAACGTCTACAAAAGTGAGTTGAGTTTTTAGTTCAATTATCATTATCTTTATCATCATCATCATAATGATTATCATGGCCGATATCTTCGCCCCAACAGTTGAGCATGGCCCCCCATCGACGGTGCGTCAGAAGGCCACGAAATCACCAGAGTCTAAGCCAAATATATGAGCGTGTGGAGAAATCATAGCGCCGCACAGTGGGACGCAGCTGCTAAGCAATTTTTTTTCTTAAGCTAATTTTTTTTTTATAATTTATAAAAATGTCGATCTAAAAATTAAACAAAAAAAAATGTTTCTAAATATATTTAGAGAATTTATTTTTATATTTTTTTCTAAGTTCTTTATTTTTTTTTGGGGTTTTGTAATGTTGATAGACAAGCTTGATTTATTTTTTATTATTAATATTATAATTTATATGCCGTATTGGAGTCAGTCGTATATGAGATTTCTCATCGAGCAAAGCTCTTCTTCGAGCTAATTCGACAAAACTGTAAACATTAATAAAATAAAAGATTATATTTTAAAAATCTTTTTAATTTATACATTAAAAATAATTGTAATATAAGGTTGTCAAAAAAGTCTTGCGGTATTTCCGCAAGCTTGTCTTTGCAAGCGCGTAGTTCTAGTTGTATTCGTCGCATCGGTTCACGCTAGAGCTTTTTGGAAAGCTCTTTTCACGTGCTAACACGTGTTTGATTAATCGTTGTTTGTTTTTAGTCGTTCGTGAGTTATAGCGTCGCAAACATGGAGCAAAATAAAGAGAAAATACGGCATATTTTACAGTACTACTACGATAAAGGCAAAAATGCATCTCATGCTGCTAATAAAATTTGTGCAGTTTATGGACCCGATACAGCTTCCATTTCCACCGCACAACGATGGTTTCAACGTTTTCGTTCTGGTGCAGAGGTGATCGAAGATGCGCCACGGTCCGGAAGCCTGTCGTCGAAAATTGCGATAAAATCGCTGAATTGATCGAAAGAGACCGGCATAGTAGCAGCCGTAGCATCGGCCCAGAGCTGGGCATGAGTCATCAAACCGTTATAAACCATTTGAAGAAGCTTGGATTCAAAAAGAAGCTCGATGTATGGGTGCCACACGACTTGACGGAAAAAAACATTTTTGCCCGTATGGATGCATGCGAATCGCTTCTGAATCGCAACAAAATCGAAATAAAAAGCTTATTAAAGTTCAGTAACTTTTGGCTTATTCGGTTAGAATCTTCGGCCTTTCACCAATTTTCTATTCATATCACAAATAAATAAAAAACTCTTCCCAAAATCTAAAATTATATTTAAAATTAATTGCTTTTAACATGAAAAGTGCCAAGCAAACCTGGTAGTTTCATTTGCAACATCTTTCCGGGTGCACAAGTAAAATACGACCGACTGATCGCTTCTGGTTTCAATTTCAAAGTGTTATTATTCTGTTAGTTTGCGACATAAATGGAGAGCATGATGAGAGTAGAGAGTGCGCTACAAATTCATAGTTCACTCAAATACAAATGCCACTTTTATTGATCTTCTTGATAACTCACTCAAAAGTGTTAAGAAAAAGTATTAAACAAACTTTTCTGCTTAATGTTAAGCTTCAAGAATTTAATTTCGTTCATAAAAATATTGCCTAAGCTAAAGGCATTTACTAAGAAAATGATATTAGCTGAACATATTGAAATAAGATCTTTTAAAAACAGTTTGGGATATCGAGCAAACAAAAACAAAGAAAAATGTCTTATATTCTGTTCCCATTCTACTATTTTTTTACAATTGTCGGTGGAAAATAACACAGTTTCAACTTTTGTTATATTTATAAATATATATTTTTGTATATATTTAAACACATTTCTTTTATGCACACATTAAATATTGATTCACTTGATGCCCCGTTCAAGCACTGCGAACTACTGTGCGCCGCGTGACAACCATTTTGGTCTTCCGGTTTCAACTTTGGCCTGGCTGCTGGCAGAGATGCCAAATAAAATGTAACGCCCGCAAAATGATTTGCACTTTTTGTGGTGTTTTTTTTCGTCTTCTGTTTTTGTTTTGTTTGTTTTGTTTATTTTTATTTTTTTTTAAGTTTTATTTGTTGTTTGCCAGCTCCGTTTGTGACTACGAACTACGGACTACGATTCCGGATTGCGCCTTTGTTTGTCTCTCAATCGCACGCTTCTTGATTGCTTTCCTAGTTTCGGATCCTTGTTGTTGTCATCGCTGTTATTGTAGTCCTGCTTCTTCCCCATCGTCTTCCTGATGTTCCTTGTCGCCGCATTTGGCGCCCCAGTCAATGCTGATGATGCCATTTAGATGCATATCAAAGTGTTTCACTTTTGGCCAATCCTTTCGCCATTTTTGCATATGTATGAATGTATTGTATACATTTTTTTATTTATATTTTGTTTCTGTTTCTTTTTCTGCTTTTGGTTTTTTTTTTGTTGTTGCTATTTTATTTATTCTATTTTCTATTTCTTTTTTGTTTTTGTTTTTGTTTTTTAAGGATTCCACTGCTGGCTTCTTCGATTGTAGTTTATGGCTTCTGACCTCCCCTGTCCCCCAGTTCACATGCTGGGAGTAAATCTTGGGGTCCTCTGGTCTTTTGTTGTTTTGCGCCAGAGCTGGAAACTTTTGCTTGCTCGTCAGCCTGTGGCAGCTGGCACCAATCGAAAGTTTCGTCCTGGTATTATTATTATTTAAGGCATTTCACTTGCCAGATATTGTATAGATAATATTTCTATTGGCCCAGTTAAAGTGCTTTTTGATGCGATTTGTCGTTAAAGCTAAGCATACGCATTTCCCTCAAGTGTTACGAGACCAACTTGAAATGATATGCATCTAATCTACCATCTAATCCATTGTCAAATAATGTCTTTATCTTGCTTCTAGATGTTGATGTTGAAGAAGATTTCTTAAAGCGGAAGATCTTTATACATTGAATTAATTATAAACAACTTTGAATATGAATAAATTAGATTTTATATATGGGAAAGAGTTTAATAAGAAATACAAGATTACAGTAAGTAAGTATGGAGTTATAGTTTACATCTTTAAATATAGATGTGTATGTATTTATTTATACATAAGGCTTTCTCATATATTGTTCTTATAGAGATCAACAATTTTTCTTGTTTGTTATGAATTAGTAAAACTCTTAATTGTTTGAGCTAAGTCAAGATTTCTATGAAAGCAAATGCAATCTAAATCGCATTCTTTATACAATATTAGATACAATTTTAACAAAGTTTTTGATATTTTCTCTAAAATTACATGTTAAATGAATTATGTGATAAGCTCGATTCAATCGGCTGCAAGCTTTCCATAATTTATATCCAAAGTCAATCGACATCATAGCTGTACTCCCTGAGATCGTATGCTCACAGCCAGATGAAGTTTGGTATGAAGTGTAGAAATCATAGACACTCTAGCTAACATTGTTGAAAGCTCAAGCCGTCATGAGCATTCGAGACACAGATTTAATCAAATTATGCTTGGCTAAGTTCTAATTCTAGGTGGAACCTGGCCTTGTGCTGCTTCATGCATAAAGCTATGAGTGTAGCCTCAGTATGACAATGTATTAGAATTCGAATTTCCTGTTGCTCCTGTTTGGCCATCCTGTATGCTTCTATGCTAGTTAAAACCCAATTCCATATTTAGTTGGCTTCTGTTTGTATGACAAGTGTTGAGCTTAAAGTTGTGGGAAAAGCCCAAGTTGAAATCTTTGCTTAACTTTGTTGTTCAAGTTTTATACGGATTTCTACAGTTTATTTAAATTTATTCACTCAAAAATCATTGAGTTCAAAAAACACTTAAACTCTTAATAATATGTATGTATTATACATTTATTATTTATTAATCCATGCACAAAATGCCGCAACGATCAGTTAATAAAAATAGTTGATAAATGTGCACACATACATATATATTTATAAATATATATATAATATACTGATAAAAGCATAAGTAATGGTAGCAAAAGTGTAATTTACATGTGTGTGTGTGTGCGAGTGTGTGTGTGTGTGTGTGGGCATGTGTCTGTGGGAGTCTCTCTATAAATTTTTAACGTAAATCCACTAAGAGCTTTAGCAGCCATTGGCCCATTTTGGAACGAACTTTGCCGATGGCCGTTTGTTTGCCAGCCTGGTTAAGTCAAATAGGGGGAAGAGGGCGGCGGCATGTGGGTGGGTGGGCGTGTCGTATTGGTACATGTAATGAAATCCGCAAAGCGTCAGGCAAATTTTTATAAAATCGACATAAAGCTGGGGCAATGAATTTCATTTCAGCGAGGCAGCCACAGCCACACACAGACACCGGTTGCAGTCAGCTACGTTTTGACAGTGCTGCACACACATACACACAGACACACACACACATATATATATTTATATATGTCTGTCTGTGTGTGTGTGTGTAAGCCACATTGAACATTACGAGGCAATGTTTCGCGGTGGCCAACTGTGTGCACTGGATGTTTGTTTGAGTATGCTAAATACATATACGCAGTGATAAACACATTACAAGATATTTTGCATATTTTATGTGCCGTGGCCCATGCGGAATCGAACCAAATTGAACAGCGCCGCACCGAGGTGTACAGAGACAACAAGTACATGTGCACATGCACATGCACATGCGCATGTACACATATGTGCGCATGCATGTCGCTGCCACTGCTGTGGAGGTGGTGTGGGGTGTGGGGTGGGCGCTGTTAAAATCTGTTTTTATGATTAATCGACCCGTGGTGCGAAAAAGAGAACAAAATGCCGTTGGCACTACTTTTTTTGTGTTTCGTTGTTGTTGTCAATATGCCGGCAAATTTCATTTGGAAAGCATTTCGAATGACTGCCACATTCGGGGTAGGTTAAATAATCAGGCTTGACTCCGACCTTACACTTATTCACTTTGTAGGATAGCCAAAGCTGTCAACTCACAAAAAAAAAAAAACAGCCACACAAAAGTGTGGCCGTAAAAAAGGTGAGCGAAATTTTTATCGGAGAGTTGCGGCCGGTGCAGAAAAAGCCAACTGAATGATGTATTTTATATATATAGTTTATATATTTATTCATGCATATATTCAGTTATCAATTAGTAAGTTAGTTAGTCAATCATTCATTCAGTTAGTCAGTCTAGCTATACAAACTATGACTGTCAATAAATCATTCAGTTTATCAGGCAGTTAGGCAGTCAGTTAGTTAGACAGCGTTAGTCAATCCGTCAGCTAGTCAGTGAGATGGTTAGTCAATCAATTAGTCAGTCAGTTAGAGAGTTAAGTCAATCAGTTAATCTGTCGGGCAATTAGTCAATCAATCAGTGAGTCAAACAGTGAGTAAGTCAGTAGAAAAGTCAGTGATTCACCCAGTCAGGCAGTCTATCAATCAGTCAATCAGTCAGTCAATCAGTCAGTCAATTACTCGGTCAATCAGTCAGTCAATCAGTCAGTCAATCAGTCAGTCAATCAGTCAGTCAACCAGTCAGTCAATCAGTCAGTCAATCAATCCCTCAGTCAATCAGTGAGTAAGTTAGTCAAAAATTCAGTGATTCAGTCAGTCAATCAGTCAGTCAATCAGTCAGTCAGAGTCTTTCAATCCCTCAGTCAATCAGTGAGTAAGTTAGTCAAAAATTCAGTGATTCAGTCAGTCAATCAGTCAGTCAATCAGTCAGTCAATCAGTCAGTCAATCAGTCAGTCAATCAGTCAGTCAATCAGTCAGTCAATCAGTCAGTCAATCAGTCAGTCAGAGTCTATCAATCCCTCAGTCAATCAGTGAGTAAGTTAGTCAAAAATTCAGTGATTCAGCCAGTCAGTCAGTCCATCAGTTAGTCAGTCCATCAATCAGTCAGTCAGCGTCAGTCAATCCTTCAGTCAATCAGTCGCTTAGTTAATCAGTTAACTGAGTCAATTACTCTTTCTGTCTATCAGCCAGTTAGAATAAAACTGTTTTATAGGCGACTAATCATAGCAGACAGAAAAGTTAAGCGAGTTTAATAATATAATTAATATTTATAATTATTCCAAGTCTTAAAAAAAAAAAAATATATATATATATACAAAATGTATATTTCACTCAGTATTTTATAGAAATATTTGCCAAAATATTTTTTTTATCAGATTTAATATTTCAGATGCTCCTCAACTATTTAATGCGCCGACCTGATTATGTTGGCTATTAAGCATAACAGTTTTGGCCTTGTAAATGCATTTTTTGTTTGAGTTAACGATGAAGGACTTTACTGCGCTCTTCTCTACTTTTATGTCGAGGTAATTTTGTTGTTGTTGTTATACACGTTCATAAGGTAAGAAGAGTATGTATGGAATTTGCAATTTATAATACTCGTGGCAAAACAGTCAAAATTGATATTGAAATTGATACTGTAGAGCTTCTCCATAAAAAGGCTTAACAAGTATATCTATTTGCATGCCTTATATGTCTTGGTGAGAGCTATGTATATCTGTCACACGTATGCAGCTCAGCTCATCAAGTTGGATCAATGTTGATCGTGATTAGCAGTTGTTTTCAAAGTGTGCGTGGTTTTCTGGGCGAATGAATTTAGTTGTTTACTTTTTAGTCAGCCTTAATAGGTACTATGCAGTCGGTCATGCCCCATTACAACTTTCTCATTTGTATTTCCGTCCTTCCTGCTGGCAAGCAAATTCAACTGCTCTTGAGCTATTTAGCTGTCGTATTTTTTGTTTGTTTTGTGTTGTTGGAAATTTGCGCGTTTATCTTGCGCTAGTTTTGTGCACATTCGTATCACATTACTTTGTGTCTTGGTGGTGGTGGCCGTGCTGGGCTGCAGGTTGCATCTTTCGAGTTGCAACTTGCAACGTGCAACCTGCCACTTGGTGTGCTCGGCACGTGCTCACTAATTTTATTCCTTAATAAAAACCCAGGCACCGTCAGCAGCAACGACGAAGTAATAGTTGGTGCACGTAGCAGCTCAGCAGGGGCTGGGAGAGTGAGAGGGGGAGGTGGTGCAGGGAGGAGCGTCTCCAAAGGATTCGCATCCGCAAGGACAACACACCGGACTATTTGGATCGAACGGGCGGCCGTCGCTTCACCTCGCCTCGCCTTGCCTCGTCTCGTGTCGCTGCCATTGTGCGCCTTGTTGGGCGTCATCAAAATAGCAAAGTTCATTAAAGTGATAATTACCAGGGCCATAAAAAAGGCAGTACAAACTGAAAATACGAGACGATGATGTTGGATAGCTGGCATATATATATATATATATATATATATAGATGTATTATATATATATAAATTTGTTATATGTAAGTGAAATAATAGTTAAGCTAAAAAGTTTGTAGGCGATTTCGTCCTTCAAGCACTTCAATGCTATGCAAAAGTCGCTGTTGATAGTTTTTCCCCATTACTAGATATTGATGTCATAACCTTGTCAGTCGACTGTTGCCTCTTTGCACACTTTGGAGTCGGTTCACCAGGTATAAGATATCAAAGAAACCTGTTGGATATATCGTACATGAATATTAAGGTATGCGAAATCTCTGTTTAGCGAGCTCACAATCGATTACAAACAGCAACGAATTGATGACTCTAATGGCTTCATTATTTCACACCAGAATCAAGATGATCGTCATCTGCGTAGTCCACTCACGATATATCGAACAGGTTTCTTAGATATCTTTAGAACCTCGGCTATCTCGTTCAACTTAACTTTGTATTCAGCCAAAAGTATTTTGTGGAGTTTTTAGATGTTTTCATCGATAACAGCCTCTTTGGAGCGTCCATTGCGTGCAGCCTCCTCGTTGAACATTTCGCCTCGTAAGCCACTTATCAACGGTTGGTTTTCCTGTTGCAAAGTACGAGTAATGTTTATCAAGCCATTTGGCTTTAATAGTATTTTTTGTTTGACAAAAAACAATGCACGAAATTCATTTCCCTTCAGTTTCTTCAAACTAAACAACATTTCTTCACACACAAAATACAGCTGTAAATTTTCTACGCATATCTTTTGCAGATTAAGATTAACTAAAAATCTTATAAATTTAATGCTAGTAACACTAACTGTGTGTTAGCCTACCTTTCAGGCCTACCTTTCCGCCCAGCTGTTAGTTCACTACTTACATACGCATTATAAATCACTTTAGTTTTTGCGTTAGTATTATTAAAGTGAAATATTGATTGATTGATTGTGATGTCAAGCTGTACAGCTGTACAATATAAATATTGAAATAAAGAAAATGAATAAATATTAATAAAAAATATCAATCAAACTTTCATATTTCAATTGAAGTCAGCAGGCGGTGATGTTATGAATGTCCTTTTGGTAAACATCAAAGCTACACAAAGCGCATTGAGCATGGGCAAACAGGGTATACAGGTTTTGCTGGAGTGTATGTAACAGTGAGTAGGAGGCGTGGCTAAACCCATAAGGTGCACTGATTCGTCATCAGTATCAAGAGCAGAATTGATTTTGTCTTGCTCATTCGTCTAACTGTGCGTATTAGAGCTAGAGCTAGACTGAGAGCTCCTAAAGCAAGCGCAGTTTGAGTTTGCTTCATATAATCGATGCCGATTGAAATCGATTTTATTGGATATTCTTTTAGTTAGATATAAGTTTAAACTTCAGTTTTATAGCATAGATGCTTGATTATAGATTCTAAAAAGTAAACACAAACTTCAAGTTATCCAGTCATAGAGTAATCAAGTAATCAAGTAATGCCTCCCTACCTTAGTCATTTCATGACAATAGACTATAGAGTATCTGCTAGTCGTTCACTTGACTTGACTAGTCCTTGTCATAAATGCGTCATAGACGCGTGCTCTCTACATGTTGTCCGCCAAAAAGCGCGCCAAACTGAATCAGACAATGCAACTGGGAGACAAAAAGTTAGCCGAGACTAAAAATTCATAAGCTGGAATGTTTAATAAAGAGGGACAAAGCATAAGATTAATGCAATTTTGATTTATTGTTCACCCGCTGTGTCACATATACGAAATATACGAAACTGAAGTCGAGAATAGTTTGCATTTGACTGTGAACAAATAAAGCCCTGGCAACCTGCAATTCATGAATATGAATACTCACTTGTTTTGCTCTATAAACTAAATTCCATTTTCTTTTTTGTTGTTGTTGTTGTTGGCTTAAACGATTGAATGACACTGCCAAAAATCTATGTATGGCAACACTGGTTCAATTAGAGCACCTGTAAGCCATGGACATTTACCTATCAACCTGAGCTGGGAAATTGTCGAGCTTATCAAATATGTATTTATATATTATTTAAGCAGAGGAGAGTACGAAACAAGAAATTGCTTCATGCATAATAAAGATGCGCTGTGCTGCTAGTTAAATGAAGCTATTTGGCAGCCAGCTCTCTGAAGCACTGAAGTGCGAAAATATTTATATAGAGTCTTTTCTATTCAATTACAAATTAAAAGTGTGATATTTGATAGCTCTTTAAGTTGATTCAAAAAAGACAATGAACAATGTCTAAGACTCTATATAAAGCTGGCTGTTCATTAAGTTCATTATCAATTTATTAGCTTAATTGTTAGTGCGTAGAACCACTTCTCTCTCTCTCTCTCTCTTTCTTTCTCTCTCTCTCTCTCTTTCTCTTTATATGCAGAAATGTTTGAAATGCATTGCATAATTTGCGCAGCTCACGTAAAATAATTAATTTCCGCTTCCGTAAACAAAGTGAGTTACTCTGTTAGTTAGCCGGAGTTAGTCCGGTTGGCCTCTTTAGTTTTTGGAGTAGATGTCGCCAGCTCCGATGCTTTCAGCTTTGGACTGCCAACTGTCAAGCAGCTCGCCAGGCAGCGGCTGGCATGAGCAAGGGGTGGCGGGTGGCGGGTGGTTTCTGTGGCAGCGAGCCGCTTTTGGGAAGCGCAGCTTAGCTGCGACTTAGGGCAACTTTGGATTGCAAATTTCATTACAAGTTGTCAGTTGCCGGGGCAAAAGGGCAACGGGCAACGGGGCAAACGCAACGCCAGCGCAGCTTGCGGCTCAGCCCGGCCCGTTTCCTATGCGGCTGCGGCTTGGCGGAACTCTCGGCAGGGCAACTCTCATTGTAGAGGCACGTGTTACTCGCGCCTTGCTTTCGCGCGGACTGCACACGGATTTTTCCAGGGCTGGCGCACAGTCAACACAGAAATCGTTAGCTGGCCATGAGCTGCAAACAACTGCTCTGATTGGAATTGGTTCCGATTAGATATTTCTTGAAATCGTTTAAGCATGTTTGATTTATATATTGATTATGTATTAATATTAAACTTGACTTTAAGCATTTTGGAATGTATTATTAAATTAAAGGCTTTCGCTTCCATCAACAAAGTCTTATACAGCTTGGTCGCAGTTTGATCTATATTCAGTTCTAATAAGATATATTTTAAAAAATTTTTGTTTATATTAAATTAAAATTTTTTTTTTGCAATGGTTTTGTTATTTTTTATTTAATTTTTTTTTTATTTGAGTATTTTATTTTTTTTATTCTTATTTAAAAAAGCAAAAAGAATGTTGATATCATTTTAATTTGATTTATTTTTTTTAAATTATTTTATTTTATTTTATTTTTTAAAAATTATTTTGTTTTTATTTTAATTTTTAATTTTATTAACAATATATTACTTTTTTTTATTTAGTTTTTTTTTAATATTTTGTTTTTATTATTAATTAATAATTTTGTATTAAAATTATATTGCTGTTTTTATTTTTTATTTTTTTTTGTTTGTTTTGTTTTTATTATTATTTATTTAATTTTTATTAAAAATATATTACTTTTCTTATTTATTTTTTTCATTATTTCTAAACATGCTTTGCGTGCATTAATTTGTATTTATTTTCCAAAGTTTTTATTTTGAAAAAATATTCAAAAGTATTTTTTTTTGTCTTATAAATTTATCATATTTTATTTATATAATTTTTTGTATAATTTTATATATAATATATTTTAATAAAATAATTATTATTGTTATATAATTTGTATTAATTTTGTTTTATATTTTACAATACTTTAATCATAGTCAATCCGAAACATTGTCTAGTTTGTAATAAAATATATGTATATTGCGTGATCTACAAAGTGTCTCCTAAATGCTAGCAGCCCTGTAATTTTTTGATGGTTACTGCTCAGTTTGCTTTCATACTTTTGCGTTTGGTATTTTATTTTATAGCCGTTGCCTTTTGCTGCGGTCGCTGATGAAGTGTATACACAAACACACACACACACACACACAAACACACACTCACACAAAGTGGTTCGGGCATGCCGTCACAGTGGCAACAGCGATGTCCTTTTAGCACATTCTGTCGCGTTTTGCGGGGGCACGCCTCCAAACACAGGAGGCCAGAGACAACCCTCTCCAGCTGCCAAAAAAAGGCAAAAATATGGAGCAAGAGGCAGACAGCAGTAAACGCGGCTTTCGCTGCTTAAAAGCCATTTTTGCATTTTATATTTAATTTTTTCTCTATATATACATATATTTGTGTGTGTGTGTGTGTGTGTGTGTGTGTGTGTGTGTGTGTGTGTGTGTGTGTGTGTGTGTGTGTGTGTATTCACACCCACTGTCAAACACCTAACACCCACCCAGCCAGCGAGCGCCCAGTGCCACGCGCCTCGCATTTTCGTGCGCCTTGTTTATTCTTTATCCTTTGGCACTGCTTTCTACAATTTTTTCTTTTTATTTTACATTTTTTAGCTGTCGTGTTACCGCAGCATGCAAACATTTTGCAGCCATTTCCTGGCGTTGTTTTTTTTTTTTGGTGGATTTGGTTTTCGGGGTCCTGTTTCACTTTCATGGGCTTTGGACACGTTGGAGTCGGGCGCTTCATGCTGGCCATGCTCAACTTTTGGCTACTTTGTCGCATTTGCAATATTTATTGCGATTTGATTATACGAGCGAAAAGTAAAATTTTAAACATTCAAGATTTTTTTTGTTTTTTTGTTTGGCTATTTTTAACCGTGTGCCTTTTACACCTGCTCGCTGCCGCCTGTTGATGGGCATTTAATGAGAATAGTGGCAGTGGCCAGGCTCGTGGCATAGGATCAGCCATATTTACTAAAGGCCGGGCCTAAGTTCTTAATTGTGTGCCAAAAGTTCAAGTTCGTCCTTTTGCTCAGCTCAGCTGCTCGTTAGTTCTTGTCATTCTACGCCAAACTCTTAATGTTTGCGTGCGTGTGTGTGTGTGTGTGTGTGTGTTTAGCTTGGGCTTGGCTCTGGCTTTAATAGGGGGAAAAGTTAACAAACTACAACTACAGCAACTGCATCTTTGCAACTTTGTTAACTTTGTTCAGCTCATTGGCGCTGAATCATTTGAGCAGTTGCTGCCTCTTGCCCATCGCCACTTGCCACTTACTTTTGGTTCGCACTCGGAGTTTCAATTCTTTTTGTGCCCCGTGCCGTGATTGTAAACTTTCATTGATAATTTTAACTACTCCATGTAGCCATCCGGGCTGTCCAGTGTGCCTCGCCTGGTGCTAAGCTCAAAAGACGCTTTTAGCACTTTGCCAAGTTGCTTTTAGAGCATGGCTTTTCTTTAAATACCCTGGCATATGTGGACAGGCAATGGGTATGCTCAAGCACATCTCTGCTTATGCTCTGACAAGGGATATTCCAGTTGGTCTATCACTAGATTCATCCTTGCTGCAACTATCTCATGCTGCCTCCGAAACTATTGCTTGGGTATCTCAGTGTTCATCATTTGGGCCAAGTTTGATTAGTTTTTCATTAGCACTGCAGCATTGGTATTGGGCAAAGTCTTGGCTTTGACTATCCGGCAAACCAATATTCCGTCTCCTTCCGCTGCCCAAGCAGTTTCCTGCATCAAGTGTTGCTTTTATGGCGGCAGCTTCACGAAGTTTACTTTTTCTGCTGCTTCTGCTGCTGCTTCTGCCTCTTCTTGTTCTTCTTCTTCATCTTCTTCTGTTACTTTTTTAATTTAATTTTTTTGATTAGCTACATTTTATGCCGTTGTTTTATGATTACTTTTTCCACTCTTATTTTCGGTTATTTTCACAGTTTTGTCTGTTCGCTGCAAACGGCGACAATTTCTGTTCGTTTTGTGTGCAAAAACTTTTTGGCTTGATATCGCACGCGAAAACAAACTGCAACGCAGTCAAACCAAAACCCCAAAACTCCCCGTTCCGCCACTTCAGTGGAGTTAGAGTTGCCAAGTACGAGGAGATGCTGTCCCTTTTGTGTGGACCACTTCATTTCTTAATTTTATTGTGGCATTTACATGCAGCCCTTTACGAGCCTCGACATGCTTTACCCCACTGACAAAGCGATTTTTAATGGAGCATACGAGCAACTAAATTTCCACAATTTATTCACTTAAATCTTAATTTAAATGAAGTCCCATTCACTCGCAGCTGTAATTTTAATTGCCCTTGTGAAGAGTGCATGCAACATTTGATACTGAATTACATTTTATCCCTAAGATAAATACGTCGACAGACATTTGTTGACTCCATGAATGAGTTTACTCGCAGTTTGAGAGCAGCTTCAAGCAGACTTATGAATTGCAAATAAACTGCAATAGTCTACGGAAGTGTCTTGCCAGAGTGAACCTTTTCAGCGGCTACTTGCAGAGGATTTAGCCTTATAGAGAGAGTATAGTTCTTTAAAGTAGGTATTTGTAGAGCGTATTGCTGTGTAGAGATTCTTTATTGATGGAGGGAATTTCTCTTTATGGGAGGTGTCTCTCTGTAGAGGGCATCTCTTTAAAGAAGGAAGTTATAGAGAGGATTCCTCTTTGTGGAGGCTATTTGTAGAAGGTATTACTTTAAAAAAGGCATTTCTAGAGAGTACCTTTATGGAGCGGTTTTCTTTATAGGAGGTATCTCTTTATGGGAGGTGTCTCTATGGATACCTCTGTAAAGAAGGCAGTTGTAGAGAGTATTTCTTTGTGGGGAGAATTTCTTTATAGAGGGTATTTGTAGAAGGTATTGCTTTAAAGAAGGCATCTGTAAAGAGTATCTTTATGAAGGGGTTCTCTTTACGGGAGGTATCTCTCTGTAGAGGGCATCTCTTTAAAGAAGGCAGTTATAGAGAGGATTCCTCTGTAGGGAGCATTTCTTTGTGGAGGCTATTTGTAGAAGGTATTACTTTAAAAAAGGCATTTCTAGAGAGTACTTTTATGGAGCGGTTTTCTTTATAGGAGGTATCTCTTTATGGGAGGTGTCTCTATGGATACCTCTGTAAAGAAGGCAGTTGTAGAGAGTATTTCTTTGTGGGGAGAATTTCTTTATAGAGGGTATTTGTAGAAGGTATTGCTTTAAAGAAGGCATCTGTAGAGAGTATCTTTATGAAGGGGTTCTCTTTATGGGAGGTATCTCTCTGTAGAGGGCATCTCTTTAAAGAAGGCAGTTATAGAGAGGATTCCTCTTTAGGGAGCATTTCTTTGTGGAGGCTATTTGTAGAAGGTATTACTTTAAAAAAGGCATTTGTAGAGAGTATCTTTATGAAGCGGGTTTCTTTATAGGAGGTATCTCTTTATGGGAGGTATCTCTATGGATACATCTGTAAAGAAGGCAGTTGTAGTGAGTATGTCTCTGTGGGAAGAATTTCTCTATAGAAGGCATTTGTAGAGAGAGTATTTTTTTGAAGGGGTTTCTCTTAATGGGAGGTATTTCTTTGTGGAGGACACCTCTTTAAAGAGGGTATTTGTAGCAGGAAGTTTATTGTAGAAAGTATTTATAGAGAGTATTTCTTTGCAGAGGGTACCTCTTTATGGAAGGTATGCCTATAAGGTCTTATTAGTGGATATATCTAATAAATATGATATTGTAGTATCTCTTTTAGAGGGTATGTCTTTATGGAGCGTTTGTCTTTTTGAAGGTATTAGTAAGGCTGTTCCCTTGAGACTGTATTTTTTCATTTTAGACGATATTTTTAGAGGTTATTTGCTCATAAGCAAGATATTTGTCAAAAGTATTTTTTATTCTTTATAAAGTATATTATTCCTATATAAAGGGATATCTCTGAGGTATCTGCTGAGGATGTTTTTGTATAGCGGGAAAAATCTAGAGAATATCTGTAAAAGGTATTTCTGTGAAGCGGGCTTCCTGGAGGGTTTGTGAAGGGAATTCCAATGTTAAGAGATATTTCAGACATAGAAAAAGATCTCGCTCTCATGAAGTACGAGGTCTTTTCAAAAATTATTGCAAATTTTTGTTTTGCATTATTATTCAATACTTTTCGAACAGATCTCGTATAGTAAATATATAAATGAGAAGAGTATTTTTTGTACAGTTGCTTCTTCAGATGTCATCAAATGTTAACAGAATTTCTTATAGTTTCCATACAAAATTTTCAGTCAAAAAATTTAGTTGAGGTATGAAAATTGATATTAAATATTTCAAGATAACTCAATCAAAAATTATAAAATTTATATTATTTTTTATATAACCAACTATCGATGTTTCACGTTTTCTTCTATAAATCTCTTTTACTGACCTTTTTACATGAATATGCATCTTGTATAATATATGAATACATTCTTATTAGCAACTATTCTAAGCAGGTTTACTCTAACGTAATCCAATCAGATTCCGCTGCAAGTCTGCTATGCCGCTCTGCACACAACTTTTCATTGATATTCCCACAGCTCAATATGCATATTTATTGCTATAATTATTATAAGTATTAATTACTATTAAATAACACTTATATATTTCATTATTCATTAGTCATTAATCATTAGTCATTAGTCATTTCCCATAAAATTAGATTACTCTAATATTATTTAATGCCATAATTCCTTAACAATTAGTATTAGTGATTATTAAATCACAATTATATATTGCATTAGTCATTAGTCATTAGTCATTTCCCATAAAATCAGATTACTCTAATAGTATTTGATGCTATAATTCCTTAACAATTAGTATTAGTGATTATTAAATCACAATTATATATTGCATTAGTCATTAGTCATTAGTTATTTCCCATAAAATCAGATTACTCTAATAGTATTTGATGCTATAATTCCTTAACAATTAGTATTAGTTATTATTCAATTACAATTATATATTGCATTAGTCATTAGTCATTAGTCATTTCCTATAAAATTAGATTACTCTAATGTTATTTGATGCTATAATTCCCTAACAATTAGTATTAGTTATTATTCAATTACAATTATATATTGCATTAGTCATCTGCTGTGAGAAATGCTTCCATAACAAACGAAAAAAGCAATTTAAGTGAGTTCTGTGAATAATTGAAAGCGGTAGCATCATTCGTTGACTTTGATTCATATCGTTGCGATATCACGTTTTCGTGCAAATGTTCGCACACGGACATCAATTAAAGAGTTTGTAATCCGATTTGATAGTCGGATTTAACGAGTGCTCAAGTGCTCGTTTATATGAGTGCAAATTTCTGGATGGCAATTAAACAGGCAATCGGAATATGAATCGCTTTGCGTTAAAGTGCTCATAATTTTACTTTACGACTTGATATCGGCTGAGCCGAGATCTGTTTGGGGATAAGGAATGAGCAGCAGCAACATTGCTGCTTGCCACATCGTTGTGGCAGGGTCGAGGCTAACCAATTGGCAACCGTCTGCACTTGTAAAATTTATGACGGACCTTCATGCTCACTTCGGCTGGGCAACAGCAACTGGGCAACTGCTGAAACTGAAACTGAATTTGGTGTCGCTTGATTTTACTAGCAATTTGCGTTGCATATGCATATATAACGTATATATAACTGAGTGTTTATATATATATATATATATATATATAAGCCATCGATATTGCCACTCACACACAGAGCAGTCAGAAATTTTTGCACTTGTACGAGTATGTTTTATTGCCAGAGCCGCTTTGCGGTGAATTTATTGCCAAATTGTCGGCGGCTTTCGAAATATCGCGAATAATCGCGGCTCGGGCGGGCAGCACTTTGGACGCGCCTTGCCTGCTGAACCCATTGGCCCATTGGCCATAAAAAAGCCAAAAAAAAAAAACAAACTAAAAAGATCAACAACAACAACAACAACAGCCACAAAGTCGTCAATAATAAATTCATAATTTTCGCTTTTGCCTTAATAAATTTTTATTATTTTTTAATTCCTTTACAAAAAAATTGTACATATAAAAATATGAAAAAAAATAAATAAAAAAAATATAAAAATTGAAAATCACCTTTTAAAGCATAATAATACAATATAAGTAGTCACAAAAACTGAGAGCCTGTAATTACGCCAGCCAGATATCTCAGAAGCGGCCCCTGCGAGTGGGCAGCGACGTCGCTTTGGGCAAGGAGCTGACGTAGTTGCCGCTGCTGGAGGTGCCAGAGGTGCTGGAGGTGGAGCTGGGCTGTCGGAATTGTGGTTGCGCTGTTGTTGTCTGCTGTCGCACCTCGTTTGACTCCTTGAGCATGGGCACCTCAATGGAACGCGGCAAATTGGGATAGACCTCAGGTGTGATGGCTGTTTGTGTGGCAAATTATAAGAGACGGAGGGAGAAAGAGAAAGAGAAAGAGAAAGAGAGAGAGAGTGATATAGAACACAAGTCTTTAAAATTTAGGCTAATTCTTTTTATTACTATAATGTCTTTGCTGTTAGACTAGCTCCAACTAGAGAGCTAAAATTAGTGAAAAAAGGAATAAGAAACGGAAACTGAATATTTTTCTATGCAAATATTTCAGCTTACATAAAGTTTTGATACTTTTATGACTTGAATTGCTTTAAGGTATACCTTGTCGTAGGTCATTTAGAAATTTTATAAATTTAAAAAAATTTATATATAAAAATTAAATTTCTTTCTTTCTCAAAAAAATCTAAAAAATTCATTTATTTCTCACTAATCAATTACTTTAGCCAACAAATTTAGCAAAAATTGTCTAATCAAGATAAATTGAATAATTGATTTTGACTTTAAATATAGATCACAAAACGAATCAATTACACTAGACAACAAAACAAGCAGAAATTTACTAGTTAAGAATTTGTCTTTGTTTTTGACACAGATTTTGACTTACAAAATCATCGAAAAAGTAAATTTGTTTTAATTTTATATTATTTGGTTTTTGATATGGACTGGGAATTATTATAATTCATTAAAATAGTAGTGCAATTAGTTGAAGGCAAACTTAAATTGAACTTTTCATTTATAAACTTGATTGTCCCTAAGGACAATAACAAAGCTCAAAAGAATTTTATAGCTTTCCAAACTGCATGGAACATAATGAATAGTTCATGCAACCAAAGAAATAACTTTAAAATCCTTCTACTATATATATATATATCAGCTGTCAAGAACAACATATATAGAGTCCCTAATCTTGATTACTTACATTGATTCTGTCTGTAGCCAAACTGATCCGCATTGTAGAAGACGGTGATGTAACGGCCATCGGTCATGCGATAGGAGTAGTAGCCGACGACCATCAGCGTCTTCAGCTCATTGATGATGGCAAAGTAGCCGCGCTCATAGCGTGCCGTGCCATCGTCCAGCTCGAAGCGGAACTCGTAGCTGCCATCCGGATAGCGATGATTGAAGCGATCGAGCAGACGTGCGCCTCTAGCCTGCGGCTCTTGGTATGATGCACTCAGAGCAGGGGCGGCTGTGCTACGTTCCACGAGCATGACGAGCAAAGCGAGCAGAAGTATTTGATATCTAGAGTCCTGGGCCATTGTGTGTGTGTGTGTGTGTGTGTGTGGGAGAGGCGAAGGTGTGCTGTGTTGGTGTAGCTGCTGCTCGGTATGGTTGGTGGTTGGTGGTTTTGTTGGTGGTGTACGTGGTCTGCTGTCGCGTTGTTGTGTTAACTGTTTAATTCGGAAACTGCGTAACATTGCCTTTTATAGCTGCTGCGACGATGCCAACTTCTGCGGCTGCGACGTCTGCTGTTGCTGCTGGCTGCTGGCTGGCTGCTGCTGCCTGCTTCGGTGACCGCGGCAACAATTTAACCAGCAGGGACGCGACTGCGGCCCAATTGGGATGATAGCGTCAGCTGCCGTTGCCGTTGGCGTCGAATCAAAGCAGAGCCAGCGACAGCGACGGCAACGTCAAAAATTCTCAACGCTTAATCAAAAAAATAAGTAAGAAAAAAATCTTAATTTCATCTACTTACACACACACACACACACATGGGCTTGTGTGTGAGTGTTGTTGCTGCCCATGTTGTTGCCATAGGCGGGACTGGGGGCGGTGCGGCGGAGCATCAGCAGGTTGCTAACTGGGCAATTAGGCTGCGCCTCTCTTTTGCCATGTTTGCTTTGCAATCCGTTCGCGCCGCTGACAAATCGTCGTCAAAATTTATCCAACTACGCACACTGGATGCTTAAGCCAAATAATGTCAATGTACGATCTGTAATCTATATAGTTTACGATCTGTCACGATCTTTAATCACGCATCTTTAGTCACGCATAGGCAGCAAACTCTATGCAGGATGCAAGCTTTCTAAAGCTATTTTTAACTACTCAAATGCAGCAGTAACAAGTGACCAAGGAGGACCTGCTGCAGAGGATTTTGATGAAGTGTAACTGTGCTTTTTATTTAATAGTCTATTATTTCTTAAGTATTTTTTAGGTATCAATGCAAATAACTTGACAAAAATTATGATTGGCTTAAGACAACTGGCTTAAAAATAAATAGGTTTTAATAGGTTTATACTTTCTATATTTAATTTAATTTAATTTCTGAAAAAAATATTATATATTATTACATTATAAGCATTATAAGACATTTTAAATTAAAAAAATTAAAGAATTAAAGTAGAACACTCTCAACCCCCTCTCACGTTTATTTTTAAGTAATTATTTTAATATTAATAATTTAATTTGCTTTCACAACAATTTCTAGGTTCGCTTTCGATGGAGTCATCTGTGGAATTTATTAAGAAAACAAACTCACAGCACCATTCGCATTAAATGGGACAATAAATTGATAATGAGTTCCACTGTTGCCGGGACGGTAGCTAAAAATACAGCCTAGAGTACACCCTACAATTTGTGCAACCTGTTCGAGTACGTGCCGACGCGTCGCGTCGCGTCGGCTGTGGCACACAGCAGGACAGCGTCGCAGCATCGGTAGACGCTTTAGGCTCAGGTTCATCTTCGCCTCCTATGGCCAATTAGGGCTAATTTATGATTTCAATCATTTCTTAATTGCATTTAATGTGCAACGATTTAGCCAACACAGCCAGCTATCAGCAGCAGGATGCATTTGCACTTGGTCAGTCGGCCAAAGTTAATGAGGCTGGCCAGCACCTGCCCTGCACGCCCCTCATTTAGACGATACATCAACAGGGTCTTATCGGCGATGAATTAATTTGCACACACACACACTTAAGGTCACAGCTTGGGGCTGTGTTGAGCTGCGGCGAGAGGGTCATGTGGCCTGCAATTGTAAGCCATAAAAAATGGCAATGCAATTGTTGCCGTTGTCAGTGGCACGAAATTTATAACGCTTCATTGTTGGCATGCGGCAGGTTCACTGTTAGTGTAACAGAGTCAAAGTCACAGTTCACCAATTCGTTGACAGCGTCAGTAGCAGTCGTGACAGTGACTGTGACAGCGGCAGTGACAGCAACAGTGACAATGACAGTGACAGCAACAGCAAACACCGGCAGCATGCAGTCACTCAGTTAGTCAGTCAGCAAGTCAGCGAGTCAGCGAGCAACAAAAGCGCACGACTCTGGCTGTGGGTGAGAGTCAAAAGTGGTAGCTCGTGGCGTCGACATCCTGGCCAAGGCAATGAATGACATACTTGAAAAAACAAAAAATCTGATTTATTTATAAACGCAATTTATCGCTGTCTCTGGCAAAAGATTGCGCTTTGCATTTGAACAAAGCCAAAGAACCAGAGAGCCAAAAAGCCAACACAAATTAAAATACAAAGCGCAAAATGTTTGCCAAACTTGTTGCGTCGACAGCAGCAGCGCAGCAGCAACCACATTGCTGACAACAGCGCCTGGCAAGGTCATTTGTTCCGTATGTCGATGACAAAGACAACGACCAACAAATCACAATGCGCCCCACTCTTCGACAACAAGTAAACAAAAAAAAAAAAAAAACGCGAGCAGCAGGCGACAGGGCAGATGTTGCTGATGTCGCACTGTTGGCGGCGTGACAGGAAGTGTTTCTTGGTACTGTGTCGATTGTTGTTGTTGGGCCGCAGTTTGTCATTACCTGCAGGCGGCGTTTATTTTTGGGCTCGCTGCATTGCTGCTGCTGCTGCTGCTGCTGCTGCTGCCGTTGCTGCTGCTGCTGCTGCTGCTGCTGCTGCTGCATGTTGCTGTTCTCGAGTTAGCTGTGTTGCCTGCGTGTTTAGCCCAGTAGCCGCAGCCACAATGGTTTTGTAGGTGTTGTCCTTGTCCTTGTCAACGGCATCAGCAGCGTTTGCATTAAGCGCGTTACGTGACCCACCCTAGCACTGTGCACGCTCTGCACAGTGGGGCAAAAATGCCAAAAGACTTTAGGTTTTCTCTTGCAATTGTAAGAGTTTAGAAATAAAGAACAATTCAAATTGATTTCTATATATGCTCATTTCCATCTTCTTTTGTATCCGTTTGCATAATTAGAATAAGAAGTTTTGCACCTGCAAATTCTGATTGATGCAACGAATGCGCCATGAAATTGCACAGCAATTATTGAATTTATGAAATTCTCATACATCATGTTGTCAAAAAGTTGAATTTTAAACAAATTTCGTTTCAGTGTGCGCCTGAGCTACAATATAAAAAGTGGAAGGCACTTAACTAAAAGATACCCTGTATATGAGGGTAACAACATACCCTGTATATGAGGGTAAGCTATAGCTGCACAGCTCTGATTAGATCAGGGAAACTATCGATAGTCGTCCCATTTGATATTTTCGATGTTTTGCGAGCAACATTCACCTTTTCGCCAATTTAAATGATGTGTAACTATTAAAAATGCTCTGCACTATCGATAGTGACAAAAAACAATCGATGGTGGCTATAGTTTCCCTTCCCATCAGAGCTACTTAGCTCTGATAGACATTGCCCGATTTATATACGATATCTTCCACTAAAGCCCATGAAGCATCATTGGTATAGTGATGCGTTACATCTTGCCACGATTTGTGTCACCTTCGCCTGGCAGCTAACTCAATAAGTACAGGGTATAGGAACGCGTAAAAAAGTTAACTCACAGATACAAGTAAAGGCAGAAAGGCAGAGACAGAGACAGAGACAGATACAGATGGAGATTCGCAAACAGCAGCGATACAAACACACGGAACACGGACAGACAGACAGAGAGACAGACAGACAGACGAATGGGCAAAGTTACACACAAATAATGCATAAAAGTAGCTTATAAAACAAAATTTGTATGAATGGTCCATGTAGCGCAGCTACGTGACATGACGTCTCGAGATTTAACTTGTTGTTTGCTCCAGCCAAAGTTGGCTCCAACGTCTGCGAATAACCAAGCAGCACCGCCACCAACACAACCACCACCACCACCACCAGCGTTACCACCGACTGCGGCTGACGCTGTTGCCGACTTTTTGTGGCTTTTGCCAGCTGCCTGCCTGTTGCCATCGTCTGCTTTTGGGTTTTGGGCTCTTGGGTCTGGGCACGGAAAATAATTCCCATCAAATCACGTCGCTCTTGCGGAACTCTTCAAAACTGATTCAGATTTCTGGCCGCCCTCAACAGCCGCAGTCCATTTATGTGCGAGAGCTTCATTTTTTATGATATGCCGAGCATCTCAAAACAATTTGCAAGACTTACGGTTGAGTTTCGTCTCGTCTCGTTTCGTTTCGTTTCGTTTCTGGTGTCTGGCATAAATTATAAATGCCGCAAGCTCTGTAAGCACAAAAATTTGTTGCTAAACAGTTACAGCTGGCTAAAGGTGCTGCAGCAAATGCCGAATGGCTATAATCTATACATGTGTGTGTGTGTGTGTGTGTGTGTATGCATAGATTTATTAAGTAGCCGACCAGTTAGACCGAAACACAATTGCCAATTGGCAATTATCAAAATGTGGTCAATTTGGTCCAACATGGCCGCAGTCAATGTAGTCCGAGGCATCTTTGAGATACAAGTGTTTGTACATGGCTGGTCGGGCATCGCACTTCATTAGGTCTCTGCTCTAACAGCACACACACACACAAACCACCCACTCTTCCACAACCAACCACCCACCCACCCACACACACACAGCCACTTAGAGCATTGCAAACTAATCCAAGTCAATAAAATTTCTAACTATAAAAGCCTTTTGCTGCCGGGCACGGTCCGAGCTGGTTTTTGGACTCGTTGCGAAAGGGCTTTGGCCATGGCCAATTGCAGCTGAGGCTCCGGTTTTACATTCATTAAATGTACATTTTGTGGCTGCTTTTTGGGCGGCCAAAACCAAAAACACCTTGATTGCCAGCTCTGTGGTGTGTGGCGGACGCCAACCATTTGAACGCCAGCAATTGAAATTTACAAAAAGCCACATTATTAATCTCAAGATTAGATTGAGTGCGCCTCTGATAAGCGGCAGAAATGTTTATGATTCACTTGTAGTTCTCCAGCTATCTAGGACGTGTCCGTTGGCCATCTGCTTAAAGCTTTAACTACACAGAGCTGTGTAAGTCAGGCACAAACTTATTTATTGTTCCTCAAATGTTTGTTTTTGTGTTCGTTTTCTTAGTTTCTTTTCAAGTTCACGCTGTGCTGCAGTAGCTCAGCTCCGAGCTGATTAAAAGATAATCACATTTATTCTAAATACGATTTCTAAATTCTAGTCAAATAGAGACTGAGACTGAAATATAAATACAAATAGAAATTTATGAACTCTTGCGTGTTGCTGAAGAGTGTAACAGGCGCTTCCAAAGACCAACTTAAGTTGAAGCCGCAGCAATTCCATAGATGTTTTTATTTGCTTTTGTGGCTTTGTGTGTTTTTTGCGACTTGTTAAACGAATATAAATTTAGATTAGGCTCAAAAGTTGGGCACATATTTAACAGTCAAGTCATTCGCGCGGATCGGGTAAATGATTCAATTTTCCTCATATGGGCTACCCATTGAAGAGTCTTAAAGGGGTATATATATTTGGCAGGGTTTGTTGGTGGAAAGGAAGGCTACGAAATACTTTTAGCTAAGAAGGTCTTAGATATATTTTAAATTTAAATTATAATTTGAAGACTTAATAAGCTTGCTTAGTCATATTAATGGATATGATTTGGAAATGCTAACAAAACTTTTAT
This sequence comes from Drosophila leonis, assembly GCA_035045365.1. Taxonomy (NCBI): domain Eukaryota; kingdom Metazoa; phylum Arthropoda; class Insecta; order Diptera; family Drosophilidae; genus Drosophila; species Drosophila leonis. The sequence continues at coordinate 670,278 of JAWNPC010000306.1, read as the reverse complement.
ATATTTGATATATAAAGTATATCAAATATATAAAAAATATACAGAAATATCAAATTTATCATAAATATATATCAAATATTGTGTTTGATATATTTGATATGTATTTATGATATATACATAAAAATATCAAAAAATATCATATATATATTATAAATATATAATATATCAAATATTATGTTTACTATGTTATATAAGGTTGTCAAAAAAGTCAACTATATCATAGATTAGTATCTGAATATTTTATGCATTATATACGTCATACTTAAATAGGTTTGAGCTCAGTCAATGAACTGAATCTGCATATGAGAAGCTAATTATTATATTTTATTTATGGATATGGATATGGATATTATATTTTATTATGGGATATACTTTTCATAGGTTGATCTATTGTATACTATTAAAAGATGCACAGTTTCTAGCTGTCATGTCTAACTCTATCTAATACACTTTGTTTTAAAATCGATATTTATCGATCATATATAAATAAAATTGAAATTTGAGACATATGTACATACATAGATAGACGCCATTAGAATGGAATTATTTATATATATATGAAGCTGCCCAGACGGTGGCCAAGCCTGGATTGACGGCCAGGAAGGTTCTTCTGTGTGTTTGGTGGGATTGGCAGGGAATCATCCACTATGAGCTGCTCCCCTATGGCCAAACGCTTAATTCGGACCTGTACTGCCAACAACTGGACCGCTTGAATGCAGCACTCATGCAGAAGAGGCCATCTTTGATCAACAGAGGCCGAATTGTCTTCCACCAGGACAACGCCAGGCCACACACATCTTTGGTGACGCGCCAGAAGCTCCGGGAGCTCGGATGGGAGGTTCTTTTACATCCACCGTATAGTCCGGATCTCGCACCAAGTGATTACCAGTCGGAAGTTGTCCACAAGAGAGTCCTGTGAAAATTGGCTCTCCGAGTTTTTTGACAATAGGGAAGCGAGCTTCTATAAGAGGAGCATTATGAAGTTGGCATCTCGTTTGGAACTCGTCATCGAACAAAACGACGCATATTTGACTTAAATCGCATTATTATAACCAATTTTATGAACAATTGAAAATTCAATAAAAATACCGCAAGACTTTTTGGACAGCCTTATATTTATACCTATGATATTTTTTTAATATTTTTTATGTATTTGATTTACTTTATTAAAGCTATATCAAATATATCAAAAATATCTTAAAGACATATAAAATATATCAAATATATAAAATATATCATGCCAGGTATGTTCAAGTCAGGCATGCCTGCCCCTTTAAGTATTGCCTCTACAAAACGCTACGCTAACGCTGACGATGCTTGAATCTAAAGCTGGTATCATCTTAGCTGCTTTGCTATACTATGGCTTTGGAGCAGCTGCCCATCATTTGATTTAGACACGTCAATTAAAGCTATTACTCAATTTATTATTTATTTGTGGGCTATTTATTTATTTATGGACTTCACCAATGCGATTGACCCCTTGGTTCTCACTCTTAATATTTGGTCAAAGGCAATGTGACGCTGGGGAATCGAATCCATACGGACATTGCCAACGGGGGAAAAAAGTAAAAAATTGAATCCATTGTGAATGCTTCCTGCATTATATTGTGAGCCTTGTTGAGCTACCATGAAGATAGATTAATGATGGGATTAAGCATTCAACTGGAAATAGATTTCAGCATGTGCTTATGCATGCGCTTGTTACTGACCCACACACACACACTGGCTCACTCATTAATCGCCCGAATCCCCTGGCTGTAACCTACCCAAATCACAATGCGACTTGACTTAGTCCAATCCTTTGCGACCCTATCACATTTATAAATAGCAACAAGTGCCCGCCCCTCGCCAAGTATTTAAATCATATACAAATGTTTTGTTGACTTGTCGGCTGGGTTTATTGAACCCCAAATGGGTTTCCATCTACTGTAGTCTGTTTTTTTTTCTTATACAACAAACAGGTTTTTATAAATATTCGATTTGCCTTTGAGCACAGCTAATTGGCATAGTTATAACACTTGGGTTATTCATTGATAGAGTTCATCTTATAAAAAACTTTTAATTTTTGTTCTAAATATATACGATATGTGGCACCTAATTAATATATTAATTTCATTTACTAATCCTAAACAAATTTTATTTCGTTTCTTAGTAGTCACTACTATTTTTATGAACAACTAAGTCTTGTTAATTTTAAATATTAAATTATTAAAAATTTGTATTGTTTACCATTTATTTATTTTTTTATTAAATTATTAATTTATTAAAAAATCATGTAGATCTTAATGTTAATTTCAAATTGTTTTCAAAATATTGTGTCTATCGCTAAATTTTGTTTTTTAACATTTCAGTCTCACTACTATTTTCATGAACAGTGCTGTATTTTTATATATATATATGCAGCATGAATACTATATAACTTTCACAGAACTTTTAATTGATATATGAAGTTATATATATGATAAATATTTGTTTTTTTCTTATTTTAGTAGCCACTACTATTTTCATGAACAACTAAATGTTGATTATTTTTCTTTCTGAAGCCCTGAGGCGCACTTGCCCCTAAGTTTGTAAAAAAATAACACTTAAATTTATAAAAATTTTATGTAACTCTTAATATTCGCTTAAAATTGTTATCAAAATATGTCACACTACTATTTTTATGAACACCGCTGTCTAGTAAATACATCTATAATACTACATAACTTCTGCAGAAGTTTTAATTTTTCACATACTTTAAACACACTTCACTAACTGCCTGAGCCTAATACGAAAATGTTATTTGGCTCCCACATGCACGCTCTATTAAACTTACTTTAAATAGTTTGCTCGCCTTTAAAGGGAATTTCACACTCCAAAATGAAAGTGTGCGTGTGTGTGTGTGGGTGAGTCAGGCTCACAGGGCATACGTGTATATGTGTGTAAGAGCCAAGGGACTACAATGGGCATGCACTGCATCATTATCATCTTAATTATCAGCATCGTTATAAGGGCGTGTATAGTTCGTATTGTCGCCATCTGCCAGAGCCAGCATGTGACTACTTTTCTGCACTTAGAAACTTTTTAGCCACACATACAGACAAGCCAAATGTCGAACATAAAAAGGTAATGCATAAAAGTGCTCGACTAGCAAATACTACGTAATCTATACTATATAGGGTACATATAAATAAGTGTCGATTAGATCTCATTTCAGATATTCAAGCAGCTCTTCATTAACCAAATACCTTTCAGCTCATTGTCTCACCTGCAGCAGTGCAGCATAGCCTGTTGCAAGGCGTATGCGGCGCATTTGTTGGCTAGTTGCAACAGATCGACATGGCTGCAACAAAGACAAAAAGAAATTGCACATCAACGCCATTGTCGCAAATCGTTTGAGTTTAGCAAGCATTTCTCATAATTTTACCACATTCTGCATCCGTTCGTAATTTGTAGCGCTTTGTGAGGCAAACAGCTTGAATGCAGACATTCAAAAAGCTGTACATACATATATCTATATATATACATATGCATGTATTTGGATATGTATGTGGGTGGAGTGTGTTTGGGCAAAGCCCGCACCTTGAATTCCCGCCTGGTGCCTGACAGCAATGAAGGCTGCGGCTGAGGTTGAGGCAGCGGCTTCATTTGTGCAATTAGAATTCAAACCGTATAAAGAACAAACTGCGCTTTTTATGCCACCCAAAAAAGCCAGTTGCATAAAAGCCAAAGACGCCTTGGGCCACATGCATTCATGTAGTCATTCATTCAGTCAGTCAGTCACTCAGTCAGTCAGTCATTCACACTCGTTGTGTCGCCAGCGCCGGTTTCAGTTTCAGGCTGTGCTCATTCATTAGATGGCCATGGAGGCCGACTCGTAAATAAAACTGTATCCCGCATCGGATTAGTAGCTGAAATGAATAGCTGCAGCTGCAGCTGCTGCAAGAGAGAATCAGCCTCGGCCTCAGTCTCAGTCTCGGTCTCAGCTTTTGCTTACAGGTTTTTGGCCACAGCCTCTGCTGTTATAGCTTCGTGTGCATTTTACGAGCAGCCCCAATCTCCAAAGGCTGCTCGACATAAAAACTATGACAAAGGTGGGCGTAGAGCTCTGACTGCCACAGATACAGCTCCTGCGGCTGCTTCTTTTGCCTGTTAGCTTCTCAGTCAGTTTTATGAATGCTCACCGATTTGCTGCTGACAATCTGTCCGCTGGCGTTGTCTCTCAACAAAGCCGAGCAGTAGAGACCTCCGAACTATTCGCACAGAGCTGCCATGCTGAATGGCTCGAAAGTAAGTATGGCAGCTGGACTTTTGTCTGCCGTTTCATATTGTCGTGTTTAGGCGAGCAAATGATGTTATTAAGGCATCCCCTAATTGAATAGTGTGGTCGACAAAATTTCAGCTTGACTCTGACTGTGCCACAAACAGATCCAGTTGCCCTCCATCTCCATCTCTACTCTCTCCTTTGCCACATGCCAAATGCCACATGCTACATGCTACATGCTAATTATATGCAAGTCTAAGCATCTCCAGCCACAAAATGCAGTAAGAGCTATGCCAAAGCAGCAATGGATTTTGAAATATGAATGCAACCTTAAATATATATATTTAGTTCAGCTTATGCAATGGCAGATTGTCAATATGAAAGATCCAATTTATATGAAATGGGTTTGTTTTCCCACTGAAAAGCCTACTCATCTAATTTGGGCTTCTATTATTATTTGATTATGCTGTTAACACAACAGTAAGATATTTATTCAATTTGCTAAAATAATATTATTTTAAAAGGCCGAAAGGCAATGAGCTTCGGCAGACGATGTAAGGGCCATTGACAGCCACCTGTCGTGGGCTTGCCAGGCTACTCAAGGTATAACGTTATGCGGCATGAGCAACAAATTCATTAATTTAATTATCATTTTGAGCTATTCAACTATTCATATATTCATAGGCTTGCCAGGAATTTGAGCCTGAATCAATCTTGCTCAGTTACCTTAAGGATATGGTATCTTTGACGGCCGATAGCCGCCAGGTTTGTCTTCAGCCTCTAGCCTTTTTTAGCCTTTTTATACCCTGAACCCATTGAAAATGGGAAACCAGGGTATAATGGTTTTGTTAAACTGTCAAATGTATGTAACAGGCAGAAGGGGGCGTGGCAGAGTCTCTAGTCTCTCTAGTCTCTCTAGTCTCTCTAGTCTCTCTAGTCTCTCTAGTCCCTCTAGTCTCTCTAGTCTCTCTAGTCTCTCTAGTCTCTCTAGTCGCTCAAGTCTCTCTACTCTTTGTAGTTTCTTTAATCTCTGTAGTTTCTTGAATATGTTTAGTCTCTAGGCTCCAGTTTCCAGTTTCCAGTCTCCGGTCTCCAGTCTATAGTCTTTCATGTCTCTCTAGTTTCTTTGGTCTCTCTAGACTAAAGAATCTCTTTAATCTCTAGCCTCAAGTTTCCAGTCTCTCTCTGGTCACTCTCTAGTCTCTTTCTAGTCTCTCTCTTGTCTGCATAAGAAATTGTATGCATTTGGCCTAGAAGGCAAAGAAAGGAAAGTTCAGGCCCATTTTTGCTGGCAAAAGCAATTTACGGACTTTTGATTAATTGAATTGAAAAATTGCAAAAAATAAGAGAAAAGAAAACGAAACAACAGACATATTGAATGTGCATGGGCAAAACGTAGGCATTTTTATGGAAATATTTAAAATAATTTTTATTATATTTGTTTGCTTAAATCGAATTTGAAGTCTGACGTCGAAGCCGATGCCGATGCAGCTGCCGATGTTGATGCGGGCGTAATGTGAGCAATTGATGATGTGTATCGTTGTTGACTTGGTTTCTTATATTTGCTGTTGTTGTATTTGGAGTTTGAGTTTCGCTTGCTTCGACTGCTGGTGACGGTCTCGATGTCTTTCGATCTCTCGCTCTGGTAAATTGTATTACGTAGCAGCACAGCCAAAAATGATTGTGAACGGGGGCAGGTCAGCTGTAGCTCTATGAGCAGCATTCAATGATGTCTCGTTGCTGCGGCAATTGTTACAATTTGATTTGGCGCAACTGAAGCCTGGCGGTTGAGCGCTGCAAAGCGAAAAGCCCCTTAAGTCTGTGGCAACTGTGGCAACTGTGCCACTGGAGCAGATCCAGTTGCACACGTGCAGCTATTTGATGTCACTTTACCATGCCATGCCATGCTGACGACAAAGTTACCATTCCTTCATTCTTATCCTCAGCCTCTCATCCTCATCCTCATCCTCATACTCATCCTTATATGCGTTCACATTTACGCCCTCGTTTTCAGCTAGCATTCAGTTTGCATTGATGTTGCTGGCTGCGACATCATCATCATCATTGGCATCGTCATCATCATCAGCATCGTCAGCTGATGCTGTGCCAACTTTAGCTGCAAAAATGTCCTCAAGTGTGGCCATAGTTGATGGCTTGGTTTGGTTTTGGCTCTGACTCTGACTCTGGCTCTGCAATTGTAACATTTTCGTTTTTGTTGTTGTTGTTGTTGTTGTTGTTCACAGTAAAGGAAATGACAGTGGTTGAACCACCGTGGCGGCCACTTACCATTGCTGGCAGGCGGACATCAGCTACTGTTTGACCTTTGGCTGTGCCAAGGCTGCTGCTGGCCATGGCCTGAGCAGCATCTGGATGCTGCTCGAGCTGCTCATCGTTACGCTCTGGCACTCTTATTGAATTTCGCTTAGCTGTTGGCGTTGACTGCATGCCCGCCACATCCTGGGGCACATCGAGGGTGCGTGGCAGCAACGGCTGCTCGCCGGATAATGTGTCTGCGTTTTGGGCATAAAATTTTACACTCTGTCGCACACGAAAGCGCCAATTCGAGCCAGCAGCCACAGGAGCCGCATCACTTACGCATATCCACATGGTAGCCCCGATCATCGGCACTGTAGAAGACGGTCGAGTACTGTGCGTTGGGCAGCGGCACCGAATAGTAGCCCCGACGCGCCAACACATGGCCCTTGTCCACGGGCAGCCAATAGGTGCGCTCATAGCGTGTGTCCCCATTGCTCAGCTGGTATCTGCGAGAGTCTGGGGTAATTAAATGGACAGCTACAGTTACAGGCCAAACTCAATAACCTGTACTCGTGCTCGCCACTCAAAGAGCGTTGATCGAAGCTCTCAATTAAGCCGTCGATATGCGTGGCGGGCTGTTCCGGCTGCGGTGCAATCAAAGGTGGCCAATGGTGCACATGCTGATGTCGGTCAATTGTTGGCATTGCTGTGGTGCTGGTGGTGCGTCTAGGCTGTACTGTCCGGTGCGCCTCGACAGCGCACAGACTGATTCCCAACAGCAACAGCTGCAGGCACTTTTGGATCGCTGGGGCACGCAACATTCTCGCTCAGCCACAGGCTTAATAATTGATTACTTGGCCAGACGACTGTCGGCCTTTTATACCACTCGAGAGCGAAGCCTTTTTTTGTTTGACCAAATGTGCAAAGGAGATGAAGAAAAAGAAGCAGAAGAAGAAAACATAATAAACTCGCATGTCAGTGCCAACGACTTTTGCCACTCATCCCCACAGTTTTAATCCCCAAAATCCGCCCGCACCCACGCTCAGCTCACCCGCTGCCTTGTGATATTGACAGCGCTCTGAACTTTGTGTTTTGATTTTGGCTTCGTTTTCGAATCTGAATCCAAATCCGAATCCGAATTGTGTTGGCGGCTGTAATATGTGTCAGGCGCAGGCACAGAGCCACAGCTTGACCAGGACCCAGTAGACAGAGTCACGGTTCATTGACCAGGCCGACTGAAGCGGGTCGCATCGTTCCAACAGCTGCCGCTGTCCATTGACTCTGTCTAAAAGATGTGGGCGTCCATTTCTTTCACTGCCACCACTTTGCCATTCATTTCTTCTTCTTCATCTTTGCTTTTTTTTTCAATGTTGTGTTTAACACTTGCCCATGTCCTTGACAATGGGTACAGCGGCTCGGCGGCTGCTTGATAAATGTCTGGCAGTCGCAGCACTTAATGTTGCCTCAATCATCTTCATTGCTCGTGTTATCGATGGCCATTGTATTTAATCGTTGACTGAACTGAAAAAGGCGTTTGCAAGTAATTGAATTTTTCTCCTTCTCTTGCTTTTTGTTTTGGCTTCCCATTTGAAGTGATAGCCCATAGATATGTGCTATATGATAAGTGAGAAATTATATATAAATTATAAATTATATTGAGGCGTATCTGCATATATATAAAGTGAACTTTGCAATGATTAAAGAATTTAAATTTACAGCTATGATTTTTTTATTTTTTTAAATTTGTTTTTAAAATTAAATTTTATATATAATTTGCATTTGAAAATTCTTTTTTAGTTTTCTATTGCTCTGTAGCGACTTGTATTAGAGTATTGTTTGATAAGATATAAAAAATTAGTATTGCAGCTGCTGCAAGTATTTTCAAGACTAACTGCAATTAGATCTTTATCGATGAGAGTATGTGGCAACAACAGCTGGCCATGAGCATGATAGGGAAAATCAAGAATCTACTGCGCTAAGCGAAGCAGGCTGTGACAATTATTGAAAGCTGACAGCGCATTGCCAGTGAGACGTCTGAACAAATTAAGTTCAAGTCCTCAAGTTATGTCAAAATTGTACATTTTTAAAATTATAAATATCAAAATTATAAATATAAAAATTATAAAATTATAAATATCAAAATTATAAAAAAAAACTGCCGAATCCAGCTGCATTTACTGCGACAATGCAATGGACGACGCAGGACACACTTTCTTTAACTGCGAAAAGTGGTCAGAAGAAAGAACCGACTTGGCAGAAACAGTCGGTGAAGTTAAAGTAGAGACTATAGTACAGCAAATGTGCAACAGCATAGATGCCCGGAAAGGAGTCTGTGACTTCGCCGAAAAGGTTCTCCGGCGGAAAAAGTGGGACCTGGACGCAAGAACACAGATGGCAGTGCTCAGCTAGAGCATATACTAGGGCTCCACCTTGAAGGTTATCGCGGGATAGCTACTGGTTCCAAGGTGGGAGGCAGCCCGAGAAGAGGAGGTTTTTTAGTCGGTAAGCAGTATTGCAGTCCGACACACCAGCCAGAGTGACGACCTGACTTACGGTGCATTAAGCATTTTTACCTACCTCAGCCACACAAAAAAAAATAATATATATATATAAAAATATAATTATTTATTTTTACATTATATTAAAATTAAAAATATTTATTAAAATGAAACAAAATATCAATTTAATTTGTATACCTGATAGAGGTATCTTTGTACAATATATGCCAGAAATGTATTTGATTTATATTAAATGTTTGTTTAACTTAAGTTTGATGTTAAAGTTGCATTTTGCTATAAAAGAAGAATGTTATGAGGCAGATGCTCGAAAGAACGAATCAATGACAACAGCATAGAGTAATTTTCTAGCATTCTGAAGGAGCAAGAGTGAGAGTGAGCGAGTCGCTTCGATCAAGTGTGGCGCAATTGTTGTTAGATCGAAACGAAACTGATGCACGAATAGAGAGAGAGAGGGTAGAAGCAAGAGACTAAAGTATTTGGAATACGTATAAAAAAAGCGAGTTTCACTAAATAAAAGAAAATAGAAACGAGTCTGAACTGCCTATTGCATCAAAATCAATCCGTTCCCCAACATATAACATAATATATTTTAATCTTCTACCAAGATTTACTTGACTAAAAAATGCCATCAAAACAATTTTAAATTTGTATGAAAATTGTTGCATCGCCTCATTGTTGACCTGTCTTAATAGCACCTGACTCTCTAAGCACACTCAAAAGTCTCATATTTCTCAATTGAAATCAATGAAATTGATTGAATTGAGCCCTAATTGTTACCGCTAAGTGGCTTTCGTCATAAATAATTGATTGACATAATTAGGCCAAAGGAATTTACAAAATATATTTACAGCTTAAATGTTGTAAATGTTAAAGGGAGCAGTGAGTGTAGCTTAAGCATTTCACCTGACTAAGCAACCTTCCACTAACTCCCGCTCCCGCTCTCTATCTCTTTGTTGCGTGGGTGTCAAGTGGAACAGTTCTCTGGGCGAGCCGCTGGCCATTAAGCGACTGCAATTAGCATTTAACAGACAGTCGCGCCAGACACTTGGCCAGATTAAAGTCCGCTTGTCAAACTGAAAGCGCAATTAATAAATTTAAACGTTTATTTCGTTGCATTTTGACAGCTGGCTGTCCCGTTAGGTTGCCAAGATGAAGCGCACTCAGTTAGGGCTTTTAATGCGGCCCACTTGACCAGAACAGAGCAGCGTAAGAGCCACAGCAACAATAACAATTAAGAAACGGCAACAAGCGATTGCATAA
>JAWNPC010000306.1:617500-655000 GCA_035045365.1 Drosophila leonis | reverse complement strand
TTGAAGGGTGTATTAATGAAAGCTACATTGTATACATATTTCATATATGTAACTTTTGTGGTATTCCAGCTTAGCTTAAAAAATTCATTTAAAGAATCGATTTTTGTCGATAATGCGAAAAAGGTCTAAATGATCGAAGAATAAAAATGATAAGCTTTTACTGCATATGCTATACACAAATATATATTTAAAATTGAAAGTCTCTAGCTTTCGTCATTTGGGATATTGTTGCATTTATGCGGACGGACAGGCGATCATGGCTAGATCAACTCAGCAGCTGATCCAGAACAGAGTTCTGTTACTTTATGGGGTTTGTTATGCCTCCTTCTGTCTGATACTTACACTTATCCAAAGCCATCGGCATTTACAATGAGTTCAGGGTAGAATAATGAAAGCCAGACATATTTTTCGTAATGAGAAGCGCATAGAAAGGTACTCCTACCATTAAGGAAGTGAACTTGATCTGCGCAATTAGCTTATTAGTCCACATAAGTATATGCATTTGCAGAGCCATACTATATATTCATTCAGAGAGAAAGAGAGAACAATATAAAGAGAAAGTGAGAGAGAGAGAGAGAGAGAGAAAGAGAGAGAGAGAGAGAGAGAAAGATAGATAGAGAGACTCACACATTTGACTAGACAACATCAAGTGATCATAATATGTAAGGCGATTCGAATGAAATATGCTGCTAAGCTAATTAGATATATTAAAGTTTTTCAATATATGTTTCTATATCTTAGTTTAGTTGTTCAGGCATGGTTATTGATATATATTTATATTTGAGAATAGTTAAAAAAAAGAACTGTTCATTAAATATCCTTTACAGGTATTTCATTTTATTACGTGCACAAAAAAAAAGGTAAGAGCGCAGAGCAGCTCGTCAAATATTGATAGCTAATGAAATTCTGATCGATATGCTAGTTATCGATACTCTAGTTATCGATTAAAGTTCAAACAGCTCACATTGGGCAGCTCATAGCGACGCACGCGAGGCGGCTGCTGCAGATACTCCACTGCAAGAAGGAAAATATATATATAAAATTTAAGAGAGCATAGAAATACAAAGAAATCTCAAGTATAAATAGATAAACATATATCTGATAGATATGTATGTTTCAGGTATGCATACCTGCCAGCGGTTGATAGCCATTGGCATCGGCGCGATAGCAGCGCAGCTCGTATTGCATGCTGTGACCATAGTGCCGCGGCTGGGCATAGAAGCCTTCGACCACTAGACCATGGTGCTGCTGCTCTGAGAAGAAGCCACGCTCCCAGCGGCGCACGCCATTTGGCAGCGAATAGCTGTTGCATGTGGTTGGCAGTGGTTTAGAGTGGTTGCGTGTGGTGTCTTGGCTGCTGACTCACCCGAAAACATAGCTGCCATCGTCGTTGCGGTCGTTGAAGTTGTCGCGATATGGATTATATTCCACCTGCTCGGGCACCTGCTCTGGCACCTGTTCTGGCTCTGGCTCTGGCTCCTGTGCTGGGCCCGTGTCCGTATCCGTATCTCCATCCGTATCCGTATCCGCATCCGTATCCGCATCCGTATCCGCATCCGTATCCGCATCGTTGTCTGTCTCATCACTGTCCTCCCCGTCGTCAGACTCGTCGGATTCAGCAGAGTCAGCGAAGAGCCGGGCAGCATCCGTGCCCAATCTGGGCGCCACAATGCCCGGCTGCCGGCGGCTCAGCACGGCGAGTGGTGCAGCTGTCAGTGGTGCCACAGCGCTGGTCAGCTGTTGCCCCAGCAGCTGCCTCAGCTGCTCGCCTGTGCCCACATCGTCTTCGTCCGCCTCGTTGCCGTCAAAGGTCTCGAAGCTCTCGGCAAAGGGGAGGCTGGGCGCCAGCAGCTGACGCGGCGGCAGAGCCAAACTCTGAGCGCATGTGGCTGCAATGCAGCCAAAGCTGATGAACAGCAGCAGCAGCAGAGGCGGCTGCCCGGACATACTATTGGGCTCTATGGAGGAATAGGATTTGGGCAAGAGGAGGAGTGAGTGCGCTAGTCCAGCGTTAAATGCGCTCCCCCACAACCAGTTGCAACACTTTTATATGAAGCCCTCAGCGAACACGAACTCGAACTCGAGTTTTGCAATCTGCAACAAATCAGCACAGCAAATGCATAAATTTCTATTGGTCCGTTGCCAGGTGACATGTGATGTGAGTTTAATTAGCGTTCGCATTGAAATCAACTTCGGTCGAGTCAAACATACAAATATGCACACAGATAGCGAATCATCGATGACGTCTATGGCACAGTTGACATATCTCAGCCGCAAAGTTTGCCAAATTGAAGCGCTGAGAAATTATGCGACTGGTTTTTGCTGCCCAGCTGGAGGCGAAGGCTGCGTTTCGTATTGGCCTGCGATAAACATTCTCAAGCGTTGAGCGTTGGCAAATTAGGTCAGCTAACCGACCGGTTCTTCATTCATGTCGCCCTCCCACTCCTCTCCCCACACCGCTCAGGTGTGGCACTCAATCAGTTAATTAAGTCTACTTTGCGGCAGCACAACAGTTGCTCGAATTATGTTGCATAGTTTTAGACATGCTGCGGATCTGAGAGTTTCTGTTGGCGAACGTGGCTTAACTCACTCTCTGTTTAAACTTCGACATTGGAATTTAGCTGCTGGACACGAGATTGAGAGCCTCAGCTGACGATTTAGTTATTTATTTATTTTTAATATTTTTTAAATGCGAAATTTTTGGATATGTTGAGAAGACTTTAATTGGGAAAGGTAGCTTCAGACTCTACTCCGGTCTAATGATCGAGTTGATCTTCTTCACGATCTCAGCTGGCGAACGCAAATCGAGGATACGCTTATGCTTGCTCATCTGTAAACGATTCTAGGCCTTGGAATTCTCATGTTCGGCATGCTCACTGGGCCACAGGTTCTGCAAACATTCCCAGAGATCTGTGCAATACGAATACCTAACACAGATGTAGAATCGAGGCCAAGGGCCTTCTCAATAATCTCAGGAGCAGCAGCTATTATATTTGAAATTTATCCGCTTGAGATTTCTAATTATAATAATTTAATTTACAAAATTTCCTCAAATTCATATTCCCCATTTATTGAGTTGATTTTCATTTGACTAATTGCATTTGTCTCTTGGACTGAGTCACAAATTAAATTCGCAAAGAACTTCCCCATTTGTCTAGAGAGCATTTTCCACTTTCGCATACCATTTGCTGACCCATTACAGCTGAGCATAAAAAAAGGAAATGCTTTGGTTTGACGACGTATACGTAATTTGGTAGTGTGTGGTGGGTGTGGCTTCACTTTATCTCAATTTACATTTAACCGTTTGCAATTATTAGAGTGAAGCAAGGCGACACTGTGTATGTGTGTGTGTGTGTGTGTGAGTGGGGAAGATGACGCTGATTGTCGGTTTATACAGAGACTGGCACGTTTGCCCGCAGCGATTTGTCATGCATCATTCATACGCTTGCCGTGTTAATTATGCTGAAATACGGTCTATTAAAGTTTCAGCAGCCACGGCTGGTTGGCATCCTCAACCACTTATGCCGCTTGAGTCCCTGCGAACCGCGCACTCCCACCCTTCACAATCACCTACTGCGACTGCGACTGCGACTGCGACTGCTGATGTTGTTGCTGCTGCTGCTGCTGCTGTGGTAAAACGTAATTAATGAAGGCGCACTTAAATCATTTTTGTGCGTGGGCGGCTTCCACTAACACGAAACGCGACAAAAGCATCCGCAACAACAACAACAGAAAAGGGACTTAAAAAAATACAATTAGTTAACTAACAAGTGGGAATGGAACCAACAGACATCACATAAAAACAAAACCAAAAAAAAAAAAAAAATCCATACAAGGACAGCGGTCTGAATTGCTAAATGATCAGCGCACAGATGCTCTACATGCTGCATGTAGCTGAATACCCTGTAAATGCAAGTAAAACAAATCAAAAAACCAAAACTTATTAAATAAATTATTGAAATTATTTTTATTTTATTTTATTTATTTATTTATTTTTTATTTAATAATTTTTTTCATATTTTCATACTTAGCAAAAAGTGTGCTTTGAGCACATTAATTAATCATTTTTATATTTGAATTACTAAGTTACGGAAGTGTGTTTCATAGTTTGGCATACACGCTGCATGCTTCACAGTGCAGGGTATAAAAGGGAACAAATCCGACAAAGGGCCACCAGGCCGCGCGCTAAAACGTTTCAATTTTTCATAAATATTCAAAAAGGTAGCTAACACTGGCAACAACAACAACAACAACAACAACAACAACAACAACAACAACAACAACAACAACAACAACAATGTGACAACAGCATCTGCTGCTGATGTTGCAGAAGCTCCTTTTTTGGCAGTTGCTGCTATTCAGAGCATTGTGAAGTAGCTTCGCTTACAAGGCACAGGATTTCCCCATTCGGCGGACAGTTCAGCTTAGCTCAGTTCGGTTCAGTTATTGCCTTCGCACACACACACACACATATTTATATATTTATCTATATATAAAAGAAGTAAAACTTTTTCGATTTAAGCAATTTGTATATATTTTAGGTATATGTATAGAGTGCTGGTATGCTAACACTGTCTGCCAATACTAGAGTCGAGAGAGTGGGAGAGAGAGAGCGTTCGCTACTCTCTGAACACCGCTCAGTCCAAGTTCTAAAAAAAACAACATGAAGAAAGGACGGCCGAACAAAAGGGGACCACCGTAGCAAAGAGCGCTCAAAATAAATGCAAATTTATATCGTGGAAAAGTTTTCAATTTGTTTTTACATTTTCTTTCATTCGTCGTCGTCGTCGCCGGCAACAACCTGCAATGAGCGCGTCCGGGCCACGCCCCCATCCGATGCCAGATACCGTCGCCCGCTAAGCATTTTGTATTTTGCCAGCACACAATTTGGGCCATTTTTGTGCCATAATTAACGTGCCGCCAGCGCCCGCGGCCACGGCCGCCACAGTTGCCATCATATCCTTATAGAGAGAGAGAGAGAGAGAGAGAGGCCGTGGACGCTGCCGGCCCAAGGACACTCATATTCTCTCGACTACACTATCTATCCAAAAATAATCTATAAAGATGCTAGCGAGCACTGTGAGAAATATTTTTAGAAAAGCCCGCAAAATAAATATAAAATGCAGGAGCCATCATCCATCATAAAATGAATCTTGGGTGGGTATTGAGCAGCATCAATCAATTTATTAGCAACATTTTCTAATAATAAAACTTTATAGTGTAATAAAAATATTTTTGTATTTTTAATGCATTACTTTAAACAATTATGTAGGATATAAAGGCAGCTTATTTTCTTAATATATTTTTTTTTAGGAAATTTGATTAAAATATACAAGATTTTTTTTACAATTTTTTGATAAAATTTAAAATATGGGAAATTTATCATACAGATATTTTTTCAATTGTACACATCAGCAGTCGTTACTTGTTTGCTATTAAAGCTGAGATCTAATCAGCTAAGAAATCTAGTATTAGATTTAGATTTGCAACAAGTGGCCAAGCGAGTTAAGTCAATTCACTTTGTGTCTATCGATATATCCGATCAACAAACTTTTATAAAATATGCTAAAGTTCATTTATTTTTAATATGAGTTTCATTTGAATATTCAAAATTTCTGGCTGAGGTAGGTAAAAATGCTTTATGCACCGTCAGTCAGGTCGTCACTCTGGCTGGTGTGTCGGACTGCAATACTGCTTACCGACTAAAAAACCTCCTCTTCTCGGGCTGCCTCCCACCTTGGAACCAGTAGCTATCCCGCATTAACCTTCAAGGTGGAGCCCTTGTATATGCTCTAGCTGAGCACTGCCATCTGTGTTCCTGCGTCCAGGTCCCACTTTTTCCGCCGGAGAACCTTTTCGGCGAAGTCACAGACTCTTTTCCAGGCATCTATGCTGTTGCACATTTGCTGTACTATAGTCTCTACATTAACTTCACCGACTGTTTCTGCCAAGTCGGTTCTTTCTTCTGACCACTTTTCGCAGTTAAAGAAAGTGTGTTCTGCTTCGTCCATTGCATTGTCGCAGTAAATGCAGCTGGATTCGGCAGTTTTCCCCATCTTATTTAGGTACTTTCGAAAGTAACCATAGTTACTTAACATTGCAGTCATACAATATTAAGTAATATTTCTTAATACAACAATTTTTAATATTTGATCATAACTTAATTTTATATATTTATTTTTTTAAGGATTTTCCTAATGCAAACATTTAACATTTATTATTATTATTATATATTATATTTAAAATAATTTTTAAAAAATATTTTTTGTTTTATAACAATTTTGTTTTTGTTTTTTTTTTTTAAATTTAATATATTTATATGTGTATAAATATAATTGATTATAATTTAAATATTTACTTTGTATTTGACTTGTTTATTTTTTTTTGTGTATTTAAGCTGCGGTCGCTTCTTTTTTTTTTTCCTCTGAATGTTAAGGCCAACTGGCAGTGGCAGTGGCAGTGGCAGTGGCAGCAGCAGCAGAACAGGAGCCACGCCAAGCAAATGCCGCAATCAAGTTATTATTAAGTTTTTCTATTTATCCAACATAATTCATAATTTGTTTACAAAGCGTATAATAATATTAACGTCTTGTCCCGACTGAGCCAGAGCTCTGCTCGAACATTCCGTTCGCCGTTAGACATACTTGCTATTGTTCGTATCTTCCGTTACCAATGCTCTTCTTCTTTTACTTCTTCTTGTTGCTGTTGTTGTTCTTCTTGAGTTTTTAGCTGTCAACGTGGCCAGATAATCAGCTACAAAGTCGAGACTTGCTTGGACTTTTGCTGTTGTTGCTGCTGCTGCTTCAGTTTCTTCTTCTGCTACTACTTCGGCTTCTTCTTCGTGTTGTCGCTGACAGCATCGTAATCCCATTAGAGGGCTACACGGCGGCACAGCAAACGGCTCGTTAACTGGAAGCTGGAGCCGAGCCTGCTTAAATGGCGGCCGTTGTCTGAAATCGCATTAGCCAAACGAAAGCATTTTCCATAGTGACAGCGTTTAATATTATTTCTTACGTTTTTTTTCTAGCTGTTTTCTTACTTGTTTTCTTTTCTGTTTTTTGTTGTGCATTTATTTTTTATTTTTTGTTATTTATGCGGCTTGAATTTCCGGCAGCTAATTTTTTATTTTTTATTTTTTTTGCAGGTCTGTTCGCTGAGCACTTTTCCGCTTCCACTTTACATTTGACACTTTGGCCAAAGTGCACACGGTTGAGTAGTTTACGCGGCTGAGCTGTAAAATCCGTTGAGCAAACAAACAAACATATATATAAATATAATATATATATATAAAAAATACATGAGCAATGCGTTGGGCCAAATGAGCAACAGCAGCCCAGCAGCCCAGCAGCCCAGCATCCCTGCAGCCTCGCATCCAGCATCCAGTCACCCATCCAGTTTATGCAAAAGGGAATTAAGTTAATTGAGAGACGGCAAGGCGAGGCAGCCAGGCAACGTCTACGGCCGTAGTTGGAGCCGTGCTATAATTGCGCATAAAAATGAAGCGATTTATATGCGCGTATTTTTAATGTTTCATAATTGGGTAAGCTCACTAGAATGGGGGGCCAGCTAGGTGGCTCGATAAGGGCCCTACGCGGGTCGGCCAGGGGCTATAGCCTATGGGGTTACAGTTCACAGTTCACAGTTCTCAGTTCTCAGTTCTCAGTTCTCAGTTCTTATGGCTTACGGCTTACGGCTTACGGGCTACGGGCTACATCTACTCAGCTCAGCGGATGCCTCTGCGGTTGTCTCTGCGTCACATTTCCCTTTGACTGCACACCAAGATAAGTCAACAAAGTCGCCAGCAACAGCAACAACAACACAACTCTAACTCATCATTTTGTAATTATCACTTGCTTGTTGTACACAATTTCATTCAGTTGTTTGAGTATAATTTATAAGTCCTTAACAGATCACATCCATTACGTTTCTCTTCTGCCAAGTTCTGTTTGCAATTCATGAATTTATAAATTTCTTTCCTTAATGTTTTATAACAACTTTATTGAGCGTACAGGCTTAAGAGAAACCAGAGTTGAGTTCAGCACATTGTTTGACTAGTAAATACCCTAGACAATTAGAGTCTGACTAATAAGTTGTTTTAATGGGCAGTGCGCGACTAGAAAATACCTCGAAGTAAGCTTAGCGCTGTTGTTTACTGTGCGACTGCACTGGTTCTTTTCACAGGGCTCATTATGAGAAGATATTACTTAAATAACTTCGGATAACGTACGAAAGAACAGACAGCCAAACAGAAATAACTAAATCGACTCACTATATGGCCTTCATCAAGTATACATCGCCTCGCCTTCTTCTACTTGTTACATACATACGCAGAGCAACATCATGCCTGCTTTTGAGTGTTTTTTTTTTTTTTTTGACTCTCACTGAGCACAAAAAGTTTCCGTTTGAGCATTGAAGCAGCGCCCTGGACTGGACTCAAGGTTTTGTGTTTTCGTGGTTTTGCTTGAAAGCAATCGTCATTGGTCACAATCTGCTCATCTTGGACTCTAACTCTGTTGACTTTTTCTTGCGAACAGAACTATAAATAATATTTACAAACGTTGCCAGGCAATTGTATATGAAAACTCATTCAACGTAAAGCGAAGGCAAGACTGAAGGTTCTTGGCTATTTTAAGCATTGAGTATTAAAAATATATATTCTTACACAACTCCGCATAGTAGACACTTGAAATGCAAAGCTGCCTGCATATTTTAATGTATTGCATGTAGAGAAGTCATCGAATATAGCTCGACTTATTTTATGATTGAGACTTAAGAGTTGAATTTGATATATGCTTGAAAACTTTTAACTGCACACATTAACAAAAGTTATTTATTTTATATGATCTGAGTCTGAGCCGAAAACAGTTTGAGCTGCAATTTATGTTTAAGTTCGTTTAAGTAGTGAAAAAGGGAGTATATTGGTTTTCTGTCTGAGTTTTCATGTTTTTTTTATACCCTGAACACGTTGAGAATGGGAAATCAGTCAAATGTATGTAAAAGGCAGCAGGAGGCGTGGCAGACCCCATCAAGTATACATATTCTTGATCAGGGTGACGAACTGAGTCAATTTAGCCTTGTTTGTCTGTCTGTCTGTCAGACTGTCCGGCTGTCTGTCTGTCTGTCTGTCCGTCTGTCCGACTGTCTGTCTGTCTGTCCGTCTGTCCGTATGTATGAACGCGTCGATCTCAGAACCTATAAGACTTAGAGACTTGGAATTTTTACTGTGGGTCCAAGCATGGCACGAAAATATCAAGTTTGTTTAAAAAATCGATAACCTTTCCCGTTTTATTGTTATCGATTTGAAATCTTATCAAAATCAAGTTATTAAATTATATCTCGTACATCTTTGTAGCTAGAGTCTTCAAAGTTTGTATTAAGATTCATTTATGATTTATAAAATTTTGATTTTTGTCATATTTTGGATACCAGCTAAAAAAAAAAAAATTTTGTTTTTATAATTTAATTTTTATATATATTATTGTATATGTATATGTATATGTATAAATATATTATAATATTTTTGACTAAATTAATCTCTGAACAAGTATGACTTGATTAATAGCACTTAACCCCGACCATGTTTCAATTCTATTTATGATTATCTTTTAACTGAACGAGTTTTCAGTTAAATCTTGAAAAATTGTCAACAAATTCCAATTTAGCCCTTGCTCAAAGGATTGAAGCAATAATCGAATATGTTTATTTGGCATTTGCAATGGTCTCGTGCACTCGGGCCATGGCCTCATTGAACAAATGGCAAAGTGATTAAATCTCGGCTCGCATTACATACAAACAATTTGCAGTTGACGAGCTGATAAGAATGTTTATTACCATAAAGCATAAAGTTCTGCGCCATGCTGCCAATAATAATGATAATAATGGCCGTAAGTAGTAAGCGATAAATAATGCGAAATTCATTTGTAAATGCTGCATTTAAGCTGTTCGTGGGTGGTGCGGTGCGGTGTGGTGCGGTGTGGTGTCGTGTGGTGAGTTGGTGTGGCATTAACTATTTGTATTCGTTTACCCAGGCCACCAAAAGTATTCATTAATACACGATGAGCGCGGCGCGGGTGGCTTGGGTTGGGTTGGGTTGGGTCGTAGTCCAGGTCGATGTGGGTCGGGGTGGGGCAGGCGTCGTCATCATTAAAATTGAAAAATGCCACTTTAATGAATTTATTTGCGACACTTAACGCAAGTGAAAGCAAACAGAGAAAAATGATGTTCATTAACATAAAAATTGCGCTTTTCGTTGTTTGCCGCGGCCCGACAGGCTATTGACATTGGCAGTGGCAGTGGCTGTGGCAGCGGCAGCCATTGTGCCACTCACTGTGGCAATGGCAATGGGAATGGGAATAGTCACTGATGGTTTGGGTGGCTCTCGGCAATTGTCATTATCATTACCATTTTGACTTGTCGCCGTTCTTAGTCTCAAGTTGATGAGTCAATATGTCAGCTGCTCGACAGGTCACGTAGCAGCCACGCCCAGCATCAACCCCGCCCATCACTGCGCCACTGCTCACTCAGCGTAACTTAAATGAGCTGCTTAGCATATTTCGCCATTTCAACTGTCATTTGATAGTCTCCTCTAGCCATATTTAATTTCTCGGTAAAAAACTATAAATTTGTTCTATTTTGATTATTTGGTATTGGAAATTTGTTCTGTTCTTCGCTCTCGCTTCTTTTTTTCTTGTTTCTTTTTTCTATATTCTACCTGCTGTCCTCGCCGTACTCCCTTCTCTCATCTCACTTCTCTTTTTCCCCTTCTTCCGACTCTCCTCTCCCTTGTTACTTCTCTTTTCTGTCTTCTTCCTTTGCAATTATCATTTTTAATTTCTTAATTCTCATTTCTTCCTTCTCTTTACACTCTTCTTCTTTGTCTCAATCTCTTCTCCTCAATCACACTTCTATAATTCTCCTTTCTCTCAACTCTTCATTCTCTTGTCGCTTCTCCCTTTTCTCTTCTTCCTACTCTTCCTTAGCTCTTCACACTTTTCTATCGACCTTTCTCCCAACTCTACATTCTCTTGTCGCTTCTCCCATTTCTCTTATACCTTTTCTCTTCTCCCTACTCATCTCTCTCCTGTCACTGCTCTCTTCTGACTTCTTCCCTCTCTTTTCTTCCTTCTCCCAACGGAAGAGCAAATCCTTGGCTCTTCACACTTCTCTATTCTCCTTTCTCTTAATTCTTCATTCTCTTGTCGCTTCTTCCTTTTCTCTTATACCTTTTCTCTTCTCCCTACTCTTCTCTCTCCAGTCCCTTCTCTTTTCTCTCTTCTCCCAACTCTTCATTCGCTTGTCGCTTCTGCCTTCTCTTTTGTCTCTGCTCTCCTCTATCTTGTCCCTTCTCTCTACTCTTCTATTTTCTGCCTCTTCTCCCTTCTCACTTTCGCCTTTTTAATACTCTCCTGTCTCTTGTGTCTTCTCCCTTCTGCCTTCTCTTCTCTCTCTCTTCTCCCTACGCAGTTCTCCCTTCCCTTTTCCGCCTTCTCCTTACTTTCGTCTCTCCTAATTTCTTCACTATTCTCACTTTTACCTAATCGCCTCTCTCCCCTTCTCAATTCACACTACTCTAGATATACCTACGTTATCATAGTATTCACAATAACTTGGAGTATCTATTGTAGCTAGAGAATTTTTGAGAATATTTGGCAGGTATTAGTAAGCATAAAGCTGTTTATATAAACTCCATAGCAATAGACTTTATTGACTCAACTGAGTGAGTCTCCATAGCAAGCACAAAGCTATGGCTTTGTAGCCTGAATCTGATTGGCATGTGGCTAGTGTGGCTGGAGAGGAGAAAACAATTGTTCTATGAATCGGAGCAGCTGTTGGTCTGTGTGTGCAGGGCTCAGGCTGATGAACAAAGTGAACAATTAAAAATCGAGTCGGTGTTTATGGCTCGCTCTGGCTGCCTGCCCTCGCTTGGCAAAAGTAATGCTAATCAAGTTGATGCACATCGCATATTTTGCTGGTCAAAGGCCGGGCAGATGCCAAAGAGCAGCAATCAGTTGGTCAATTGTCGATTGTCAGTTTGGGTCAGTTCAGGTCAGGTCAGCATGGCAGGTGCCCCCCACATGCGTTTCACCTATCGAACAGCAAGTCTAGTTGCATTGACTATGATGCTGACGCCTCGGCTCCTGTTGCTGTTTGTTTTTGGAGCTAATTCGATTGTTTAAGTTCAAGTAATGAACAGCATTTGCGGCGTACACACACAGAGAAATCATGTCATGTGTCTGTGTGTGTGTGTTGGCGGTCAGCTCTACAGCGAGCCCGTCGCATGGCCCGCGTGGTCCTTTTGCGGTTAATTTGCGCCTATGGAGACCAAAGTCAACAAACGCTCATGCAGCTGGCTCGGCTGGCTCGACTGCCTCGACTGCCTCGGCTGCCTCTGCTGCATCCTCATCATCATCATCGCCAGCACTAGTTGTCGGCACTTTGTAACTTTGTTTGCCCAGCCAAGCCGGGGCGAACAATGGCGCAGCTAAACGAATCCTGGGCTGCCTTCAGTTAGTGGCCCACGGGGCAGCTGCTAGCTGCTCTAGCTCCAGCTACAGCTGAGCACTTTGTCTGCTATGCTGTGGCCATTTTAATGCGCTTTGCATTGCCACACGCCACACGCCACATGCCACATGCCACATGCCACATGCCACACGCCACATGCCACATGCCATATTCTGTATGCCACTTGGCAGTAGGCACATGCCAATTTCCATGCCGCATAATTTTGGTAAATATTAATTGCCATTTGCCATGCTAAAAACTAAATGCGATCTGCTCCAAGCGAATTGGCAACAAACTGTGCCCCAACGCGTTGCCAACTGTTCAACTTGTTCCGCCAAAGCCCTCAACAGGCTTAAAGCGCTTTGCAACTGTCGAGCATCCACTAAGCCAATTTCGAAATTAAACCTTTAAGCCTTTATTTAACACTTGCGTAATTCGAGTTGGCTGTTTCACATTTCTTTTTATTGAAATATTCAGTTTTTTTTTCAAGCGATAGACATGCAGCTACTTTCTCAACTGGAAAACTGTTGAGGATGCAGTTTGCCACGCCCCCAGTAGGCGTGGTTATATATGATTTGTAGGGGTTTAGAGTCACGCAACTGTCAAATACATTTGATCTAAGGCTTCTTCAAAACGGTGGAAATTACAGGGTATTTTCGATATGGCACGCCAACCCAAGCTTGCAGCAATAGAGAGACCAATTTATTAGCTCAATTATTGAATATTTCAGTTTCTAGCTCTAAAGCTTTATTTTTGTGGTTGGCCCAGCTCCCTATTTATGCTAATCAGGAGCGTGGCGAAACGGATAAAACTGTATCTTCTACAGTTTCAGAACTGGAATCACAGAATTTGGCAGGTGAGCTACTGTTAAGATTCTCTAAAGATCAAATAAATGTAAAGGCGCGTCTCAGAAGAGTGCTTTTTTGAAGTGTTTCGAGCAACGGAAGAAATGTTGGCACGACTAATGGATAATATCTGATGGGAATAACTTTGATATATATTCAAAAATAAATAATATTTGAAAAAACAAGTAGAAAAACTCTAAAAAACCCTGAACCCCGTCCGATCCGCGTTCATACATACGGACAGACGGACAGTCGGACAGACGGACAGACGGACAGACAGATAGACGGACAGTCGGACAGACAAACAGGGCTAAATCGACTCAGTTCGTCACCCTGATCATGCATACATTTACTTTATTTTGTCTGCCACGCCTCCTTCTGCCTGTTACATACATTTGACATTTCAACAAAACCATTATACCCTGATTTCCCATTTTCAATGGGTTCAGGGTATAATAAAAAATATTTGAATAAAATTTTATGAATTATATTATAAATTTTTAATTCTCTTAGAACAGATTTCTTATATTCAGTAACCTAAGCAGCAGCTATTGGAAATAGTTCCAGCAAAGAGAAAGTTATAGAAAACCTCTTAAATAGTTACATTTTGTCGCTGCTCCAGTTGACCCCAGACAAAACAAATACCAATTCTTGGACAATCAGTGTTCGCTTAGCCACTTAATGGCGTCTTTTATGGAGCTCAGCATGCAAATTAACTAAACACTTTTTCCGCTTATCCGGATTAAGCGAAGTTTTGCTTGAGTTTGTTTCATATTCATAGAACTTGTCATAAATATGCGTTTAATTTTGGAACAATTGTGAAATGTATTTATTTATGCTTAGGCACTGAATGAATCTATCTGATATAGGGATAAAGTCAGCTGGCAACTGGCAGCTGGCAGCTGCCTGTAGCTCTTTGGTTCTGGTTGGGACGGTAATTGGATCTGGCTTCGGGGCAAACAGTGGGCTTATAATGGGTTGTCTGTGCGCTGTGTTGGCCTTGGCTTTGCTGTTGACAAAACTTATCAACTTTGACAGTATGTCAATGGCAATGATTACCGCGCCAGCTTAGCTTAGCTGAGCGATATGTGGGTAGGAACGGAGGGGCGGGCCCAGTTACCTGTTCGCAACTTCAAAGACAAGTGTCACGTGTCCCCCAAGTGTCGGCAGGTAAGGTCGATGATAATATTATGGGCGATGGGGGAGGGGTCGATTGCAATTGGAGGGCAGTGGATGAATTGTAGGCGAAGTTAACTCTATGCTGCGTGTGTCTCTGCACACTAATTGATCTCAACGGTCGGATTAGCAGCGCAAGTAAATTGATAGCCTTAACGGAAAAGTTTGATGTCAAAGTGAGAGCAAACTCTCCCAAAACACACACAGAGATAGAGACTGAGACAGAGACTGGTTGTAAGTCTGCCAAAAAGTTATAACTAGTACAGTGTCAGCCAACGGGTCACAGACGCAGTCGAATGGGGATAGGACAACAAGTTTGGCGCGTGGAGACAAGGATTTCCACTTTTGATTATCTACGGCTTCAGGTCAGCAATTACCAAACGAGCCAAGGCGACAGCAACCGCAAACACACCGAACACAAGAGGACAACGAAACAAAAACAAGCCAAACACTTGCTCAGTGGAGGCTGAGTCGAAGGCAAATCCGTCTGGGAATCAGACAAATGACTTAATTACTTTTCAAGTCAGTTAATTAGTGCGCGCAGCAGCAAACTCAATGTTGCAATCGTGGCTAGCCAGAGAAACTATATATATATATATATATATATATATATACAACAGCAACGAACAGTTAAGCTGAGAAACAAACAGCCAGACGGACGGACAGCCGGACAGCTGGACAGCCGGACAGCCAGACAGCCAGACAAGCAGACAGACAGCTGGTCAGGGTCCAGTCGCAGCCACTGTTTGGCCTCCTGTTGTCGAGGGCAACCACAAAGTTTAACATAAATTACAAGCAATACAACATGGCAATAGAATAGCCTCGTTTCAGTGCAATGGCAAAACTTCGATCCTTCAACTCGCCGTGCCCACCATGCCTTACTTTTTCCATAAATGTCTCAAGGCTCTCTGTTTAGCGAGGCGGCTTTAGTCCAGCTTCTCGAGGCATTTTTGTTTCTATAACAAACGGGTCAAGCGGGTCAAGCGGGTCAAACAGGTCAAGCAGTTGCCTGGTTGTTAGGGGCATAGGTCAATATGTTTGTCTAATCAACGCTCCAATAAAGTTCATTGCTTTATTGTTATTAATTGTTAATTATCATAGCATAGAGTTTTCTTTATATTAGCTAAGTAAAGACGTATATTAGCAAAGCATTTACTGCGAATTAGGCTTGAATTTGTGTAATTCCAGTTCGATTCGTTAAAAGATAATTACTTTTAATTTGTTTTCTTTTTTTAAATTTTTTTTATATATTTTCTTTCTATAAAAACTTTTATTATGTTTTCTTTTTTTGTGTTTGTTTAATTTTTCATCATAGTCAACTGATTGTATTTATACTCTGCTTCCATTGATAATGTGCTTTTGGGGTATTTTGTTTTTATTAAGCACTAAGTAACAGGCAAAGGCAGGCCTGAGCGATGCCATAAAGTATTTTTTATTATGAAATTTGGCATTTTGTTGTGCGTTTGGTATATGAAATTTTGATTTATTTTATATTTGATATGCCAGCTGCAAATGCCAAACGATTCATATACTGAAAGGTCAATTGGAAACTTGGCTAAAATTGAAAAATGTTTACCTATTTTTGGGCTATTTCATATTTTTCTATTTTCCTTTTAGGCAGTTTAATCTAAGCAGATATTAATTCTATACATATATGTATATTTTTTGAGGCCATAGAGGACGAACACAGCATACATACAAGGTGCCATTCAAAAGTTCCAGGACTTTTTAAATTTTCTTTCTAAATCTTTCTAGTGGCGCCATCTGTCTTTTATCGTTTGATTGTCTATTTCTCTGTCATGTTGTGTCAAATTTTCATGACATTCGGACGTATAGAAGCCGAGATATCGCGCTAAAAGTGACAGTACTTTTGTTGTGTCCGTCGGCCAGAATACCGTGAAGAAGGAAGCTGGCGATTGTTGCATGATAATGCGCCATCTCACCGTTCGACGCTCACGACGGATTATTTGACCAAAAATCACATTTTAACCATCAACCATTCACCGTATTCGCCTGATATGGCACCCTGCGACTTCTACTTGTTCGGAAAACTTCATTTGGCAATGAAAGGAAAACGGTATGCTGACATTGATGCTATTCAAAAGGCTTCGACCGCCATACTCAACGCCATACCGAAGGATGACCTAAAAAAGTCATTTGATAATCTTCTTGATCGTGCAAATCGTTGTATTCAGTCCGAAGGGGACTATTTCGAAGGCGACCAATAAAATTTTTGCCAAAGAAAATCTATTTTTTATTTTTTTTTATAATTGAATTGCACCTTGTAGACTAGGAGAAGCAAGAGTTATAGGGTGTAACTAATAAAATATCAATGCAATCATAAGTTTCACTGCTGTAAATTCCTTTGAAATCCTTTGAGTAAGACAGAAGTTATTAAAGAAAACGTTTGATCAAAATGCGACAAGCTTAGGAATTTGGTGTCTTATCAACTTATACAACTCTATACACAAACACATAAATATATATAGACACATATAAGCAAGTACAGTCGAGTCCCGATAATTCGAAATGGCAAGGGGATCAGTTTTTTTTCGATTTACACAGAAATTCAAATTATCGAGATTTCCATCATATAGATATCCCCATCAAGGGGATAGAATTTTTTCGATTTATCGCGATTTTCGATTTAGCGGGGTACAAATTATCGAGACTCTACTGTATATGTATTCCTTAGGCAACTCTTTAAATATAATCACAAGTTTACCATTTGCATTAGTGTGAAGAACAAACGTCGCATTGGCTGTGTGTGTGAATACGAAAAGCAAGTCATGAGCTGATGATGAGAGACTCCAGTTCGAATCCAGCGCTTGGACTTTGTTAGCAAACATTTTTATAAATATTTTTATTCTATACATTAGTTTATATAAATACCAAAATAAATAATAGTTTTTCTTTATAACCACAAATGACTATTTAATTTTTATATTAAGTTAAGTAAGATAAGCCAAACATATTTGCTACAGCTGCTGGTCACACACATCTCAGAGCATTATCTAGTCTATAACTCCCGACTAGAGCGCTCAGTCGCTGTCGCTCCCTCCCACTCTCACTCTCCCACTTATTATTAATAATTTCATAATTTAAATCAACGTTGTTTTTTTTGATGATGTTGCACTTTGGTTAAAAGTCAATTCGATTCTATTTGATTTAAATGCATTCATCAATATTTAATGCAAGCTGACAATAATTTAAATGAAATTTGCATTTAAATGCAATTCGGCTGCATATTGAAACGAAGTGAGTTTCAAATTACTTATGAATGCTTTCAAATCGATTGTTTGTGATAGTTGCTGTGCGTGTGTGAATGCAACAATGTTGCATTGTTGCTGATGTGCGCATATTTAGCTGATACTGCAACATCGATGCCAATTGTCAATTCAAATCAGACGCATAAATTGTGAAATTAATTGTATTTGATATTAATACATCGAGTATATAGATATATAACTGCTACAAGCAGTTACTGTTGAGCTGCTTTAAAGACCAATCCAAACTGTGGCAAATCGATAAAGAAAAACATTTCTAAGCTAACAACAAATTCCTCTTGACAGAGCAGCTCTGCCCATTGCATCAAGTTCAATTTCAAGCCGCCTTTTTTTCTTACTTTAGTTTAGTTATTTGTCGAGCCGTGAACGAGTATTATGAAGTCGCTTACAGCCGATTTGCAGTGTTCTCAATTGTTTTCATTTGCATTTGAGCGGCTTGAGTGCGGTCAAGTGTACATAATCTGCGGGCGTTGTTTGCGGATTTGAGAACTTATTAAGCTCAACACCTGAATACACAAATGAAACGAAACGAAATTTAGTGCATTGCCTTAGCCAGCATCAACTTTACAGAGTCTGTGATATATTATCTTAAGTCTATAGATTGTATCAATCTATAAATATTTATTGACTCAACCTGCAGCTGTTGCACTTGACCTTAAATTGACTCGTATTTGATTATTTGATAATCTCAATCAATGTGATTCGTCAATATCAACTGAAGAGTCGATCAAATGAGTAGCTTTTGCTCATAATTCATTCACTTAGTAATTACTTCTTGGCACCTGTTAGCTGGTTCAACTGCTTTTTCATTAGCATAATTGAGCAAAGTTTTCAAATAGTTTTCCTCTTGGAAAGAAAGACTTTTCAATATGTTTTCAAATTTCTTAATTCATATATTTTGACATATTCCCAAATCATATCAGCATTTGATCATCACTTTCTGGTATCTGCTGGGTATCTGCGGGTCGTTCATATCCATTTGCAGCACGTTTTCTTGTTTGTTTGCGTCTCGTGTTTGTTTTCCTGATTGCTAATCCGCATTGATGCTCTGCTTTGCTCAGCTCTCTCGCTGCTCTCCTTCGGCATGGCATTGCGTGCTTTATAATACAATTAAATGGCCGGCATGCGAAACGGTATGAAACGGAACGAAACGGGGAACGAGGCGAAATGAAACAACGCCAAATTAATTGCGCGCACTGTCAAATTACTCATACGTCCCGTTAGCCGCGGGCCACACTCCAGCGCTGGAATAGTTTGGGGGTTGCTTGCGCTCGAATATGAAATGAATTCGTAGCGAAGGGGTTAGCCTTCGCTTAATCGTAAGAATGCTTTATGCCCGCCATTTGTGTCATTTGCAGTGGCCGGGCCAGGTGGCCCGTTGGCCAGGTGGCCAGGTGGTGCGCAGCGGAAGCGCGCACTCGTAAATTACTCGAATAATGAAAATTACAATATTTACTCTTTAACAGCAGCGCGCTCGAGCTATTCACTGTTGCGCTGTTTGCCAGCGCCATTTACATATGCCAAAGCTTCAGAAAACGCTTTCTTTACAATTTCAACTCATAAATATATTTACATATACATGTACAGCTGTGTTCATAAAAATAGTAGCGCAACTGCAATGTAGGATAGCAACATTTTGAACACTACTATTTTGATGAACACTACTATTTTGATGAACACTACTATTTTGATGAACACTACTATTTTGATGAACACTACTATTTTGACGAACACTACTATTTTGATGAACACTACTATTTTGATGAACACTACCATTTTGATGAACACTACTATTTTGATGAACACTACTATTTTGATGAACACTACTATTTTGATGAACACTACTATTTTGATGAACACTACTATTTTGATGAACACTACTATTTTGATGAACACTACTATTTTGATGAACACTACTATTTTGATGAACACTACTATTTTGATGAACACTACTATTTTGATGAACACTACTATTTTGATGAACACTATTATTTTTATGAACACTACTATTTTGATGAACACTACTATTTTGATAAACACTACTATTTTTATGAACGCTACTATTCAAAGCAATTAGAAAAAATTAAAAAAATATATATATGTTAGTCTTAATACTCGTTTCAAATTGTTTTCAATATATTATGTTTATCACCAAAATGTTGCTCTCCAATATTTCAGTTGCACTACTATTTTTGTGAACACAGCTGTATATCATGATAAAATGTATATCTATATATACACACATATATATATATATATATATATATATATATATATATATATATCTCAGGCATGAAAAATCGTTATGGCATATATTAAAAATTTAAAATTTTCGGGCTCGTTTTTAAAATGCAGGCGAGAAATTTGAAAGTTTGGCCGCTTGAGTCACTTTGACACTTTTTTCCACTTTTCATAATACAACAACAACAATAAAAAGTTCTAATTTTAATAAGCCACGTAAAGTATGACGAGGCCCCAAAAAGTATGCTGCATAAATTTTTGTGGAATGCTGAAAATCTTTTGAGCCGAACAGAGCTGAACCCTTGGCGATTTGTAGGTGTGAAACATACAGCGGAACACTGGCCTGCTTGACTGACTGGGCAGTGAGTGTATTCAGGCTAATATTCACACAGACAGAGAGAGAGTGAAAGAGAGAGAGAGAGAGTGAGAGAGAGAGAGTGACACACTCACACTCTCTCGCTGACACATATATAATAAATGAGTTTCATTATGTGCGGCGCGTCTTTTGCGATTTAATTAAAGCGCAACTAGAGCGTGGCCAGAGGCGTGAGGCGTGAGGCGAGTGGGCAGCGTCTGATTGCCATTGCCTGGCAATGTTGTTCGACGGATTTTTCAACATTCGGAGCAAGTAAGCAGGCAAGCAAGCAAGCAAGCAAGCATCATCGATGAATTGTCGCTGGCGTCGCTGCGACAGCCCAACGTGCACGTAATTTCCGTTTCCGTTTCATGCGAGCGACTAACCAGCCGGTGACACGCGACAGCTGTTTGCACATACTTCAGACTCACGCACTACAGCACACGGCACACAGCACACAGACACAGACAGAGGCTGCAGCAGAGTTATGCTCAGGTTGAGCAGATATACCATAGATTACACGTGTTGGCCATGTTATCCCAGCCATTGACTGCGCAACGTCGCGTGAAGGCCATAACAAGCAAACGAAAATTCAATTCACTCACGAATCAATATTTAAATTTTTCTGATTTGTTTTCTTGTGGCAAAAAGTCTAGGCAGCATGGCTATACAAGCGACTGTCTGAATCTGTGATGACATCAGACAGACAGACAGACAGATAGACAGATGGCCCATATGACAAGTATTTCCAGCTCTGTCCCTATTTACCTACAACTTTAAAGGGTTTCAACTTCTGCATAAGGAAATTATGAAAATGTTTGAGTAATTTCCATGGGGCTTCATTTAATCAAACGGGTAGAGTATTTGCAGCACTTCCCTAGCAATTTGCTGGGAAAGAAGAACCTGCAAAAATAATTTGTTAGCAGTGGAGCTAGCAGAGCAACTCATGACAAAGGTTACCAAGCGCTGCAAAATGATTTTCCTTTTGTTTTTATACCCTGAATCCATTGAAAATGGGAAATCAGGGTATAATGCTTTTGTGAAAATGTATGTAACAGGCAGAAGGAGACATGGCAGACCCCATAAAGTATATACTTGTATATTCTTGATCAGCTCGACAAACTGAGTCGATATAGCCATGTCCGTCCGTCCGTCCGTCCGTCCGTGTGAACGCAGCGATCTAGCAAACCACAAAAGCTAGAGATCTGAAATTTGAAATGTATACTCGTGTATATCCTACGCAGTACGAGTTTATCATTTTTTTTCGATAACTCATCCCATTTCCTTATTATCGATAAAAATCGATAACTTTTCTTCGTTTTTGAATACCGCTATAGCTATAGATTTCAGATTTACTGTGTGTATCCGTGTAAAAAATACAAACATTTTGCAATTTTTGGATTTTGGATACCACGCCCCCTTCCCCCCAAATTTGAAAAAAACGTATTTCAAATACTAGAGACTTGTGCTTTGGCAAATACATACATATGAATGGCATTATTACGCTGTAAAAGTTTGATTACGAAAGTCCATCTATTGGGTCGTTCATTAAGTAATTTCGTTTTTTTCATTGAAATTCAAACACGATTTTTTTTATTTTATAAAACATTTTATGAAATTATGTATTCTCCATTTTGATGTGATACCTTTTGCCATCTTTCGGGCAAGAAATCAATTCCACGCTCATACAATTTTTGATCCTTGCTGGCAAAAAACTGGTTCAAGTGGTTTTTGAAGTCCTGATTTGAGGTGACGGTTGTAGCACCAAAAAAATTCTGCAGAGACCCGAACAAGTAATAGTCGGAAGGTGCCAAGCCTGGAGAATATGGTGGAGGTGGTAGCACATCTCATTTAAGCTGCAATAGCTTTTGGCGAGCTATCAAACTTGTATGGGGCCTCGCATTATCCTGGTGGAACAACGCACCTTTTCTATTGACGAATTCTGGTTTCTTTTCTTTGAGTGCATCACTTAATTTGTCCAGCTGATTGCAATAAACTTCAGAATTAATCGTTGTGTTATCCGACAAAAGCTCAAAATAAACGATCCCCTTGAAATCCCACCAAACTGACAACATATCCTTTTTTTTGGTGAAATCGGGCTTTGATGTGGTTTGAGCTGGTTCATCCTTTTTAGACCATGATCTCTTTCGCTTTACATTGTTGTAAACAACCCACTTTTAGTCGCCGGTAACAATGCGCTTTAAAAATGGATCGTTTCTTTGACGTCTAGTAAGCGTATCGCAGCCGTTGATGCGACGAAGCCAATTTTGTTCTGTAAGAACATGAGGAACCCATATATCAAGCTTGGAAATTAATCCTAGACGTTTCATGTGCTTGTGAATGGTCGCGTTTGACAGATTTAATCTTTCTGCAATATCTCGAGTTGTTATTCGACGATTTGCATCGACCAACGACTTTATTTTGTCCACATCAGCCTCAAGAGGCCTTCCAGGAGGTGGTGCATCCTCAAGATTGAAATTGCCGGAACGAAATTTTGCAAAAAAATTTTGGCGTTGGCGTTCGGTCAATACATCTTCCCCGTACACATCGCATCATTTTCGCCTTGCTTGATCTGCATTTTGGCCCTTTCGATAGTAAAAAGGTAAAATATGCCGAAAATGTTGTTTTTGATCTTCCATCTTCGATAGGGCACCAAATGAAAACTATTTCACAAAATCCAACAAAATTTTTTTACAAATAAGCCTTACTATATCACCTGTTCAAATATATATACATATATATATATCTAATATATAACGGCTGCGAAAAAATTCAATAAGATCAGCTGTTGTCATCAAACGAAATGACTTAGTGAACGACCCAATAGAAGCAAACCTATTGAACAAATAAGTTTCCAAAATATAGCCCATACTGCAGCCCAAGCGCTGCCCGCGCGCAGTCGCTGCGTAAACTGCGCAGTAGCAGAGAAAGTGCTTGTGCGTGCGTGTGCATGTGTGTGTGTGTGTGCGTGTGTGTATGTGTGTGTGTGTGTGTGTGTGTATGTGTTGTTTGTGTATATGTATGTATAAAAGAAGCGTAAAATGATTTGAATATCGCATCTTCGCAGGGTTCAGGGTATCTCTTAGTCGAGCAGTCTCGACTAGAGCACTCTTACTTGTTTTTTGTTTTTTTTTTTTTTGGGGCAAGCTTGAATAATCACTCTAATGAATTACCATTGCTGACCTTTGTTTTGTTATATAAAAGTTCTATATGTGCATTGAAAAGTTGTATTTGATTTGAGCAAAAGAAAAACTAATTGAGTGGGCGAGTGAGGAAGAGTTACGGGGGCAGCTGAACAGTAGCAAGAGCAAGAGAAATAGAGAAATCGCTTTGCTTTGTTGCTGGCTATATTTGATAGTTGCATGCGATCAATCATGGCAAGTCTCACATCATTAGCAATGCTCTCGAGCTCTTCAAAGGCGCTGGCAGCCTCAAGCGTAAGCTTGACGTAGCAGCAGAGAAAAGAGTCGAGGAATACGAAAGGGAGATCACTGGGTTGCCTCATTTCAGCTTCCAGCTCACAGCTTACAGTTTTGCATTGTTTCTAAATTGATTTGATGATCAAATGGCAATTCCCCTTGATAACAGCAGCCTGTTGTCGATAACTGAAGCAGCTATCGACAGTAGCTATCGATATGCACTGCATGAACTTCGACATCGACTGAGCAGCAGCAACTTCCCTGAGATTGCCAAGAAAAGATGCTCAGAGCAGCCTTATTAATGCATGAAGCTCGACAAGTTCTACTTAAATTCATGGGAATTTTACAGTAGAGCAAAATTAAATAAAAATAAATTTGATTTAGCTTCTAGCACATACAGTGCGCGTCATTAAAATAGCACCTCCTACACATTCTGCATTAATATTGCATATTTTCTATGTTATATCAGCTTTAGTCCTAGCATTTTTTTCTATGTGACTCTGCTCTATGATACTGTAAATAAAACTACATTTTGTGGTGTGTGAGAGCAGCAAATATTTTAAACAAATTTATAATTGGGCAGTGGAAATATATGATAAATGGAAATTGTATGTGTTGAAGCATGAATAAGGATTGACGGCCAACTCACTCGAGTTTCTCTATCTACAATGTTGTTGCCTTTATCTTCAAGTGAACCACTCACTAGAGAGCATTGCGTAATTGTCGACTTGCCTCAACATACAAAACAATCGACTGCAAAGGCAAATGGGAAAAACACTTGAAGCCTATGCTCCTTGGGTGAGCATGGCAATAGGGAAAAGTAAATTTGAAGGCGAAATAAATGGGTTATTTCTAAGAATGTTTCTATTTAATAGGAAATTTATATAAAAGGCTCTTTGAAGCGACGAGCAGTTCAGCAAAATCCATTGTAACTCAAAGATATATATAGATATATATATATGCAAATAAGAATGAAACGAGAGAGATCTGTATGTGCGTCATCCGGAAAGTGAAGGTTTTTTTTTACATAAGGTGCGCGAAATAAGTAACTGGGACAGTACGTTGAAGTGTTGTAATATTTTCGAAAGTTTTTTTTTTGGATTAAATTCAGTTAAATTATTTTGATATTTTTATTAAGTTTGAACACCAGTTTACTTTTTTGAAAAATCTTGATCCGTTCAGTTGTTATCTACTGCAACGTACTGTTCCAGTTACTTATTTCGCGCACCTTATATCGAGTGGGTCATTTATCGATTTCGATTTGATTCACGGGTTAATTTGACTCTGGCCATACTTATGTCATTCTGTTCTGTCATAAAGTTCAGTATATTATCTCCGCTGAACGAAGTGAATCAATTGATTGAGCAACGTTGGAATATATTGAAAATTCATATCCAAAACAAAGACAATTAGGCTGAAATTGTAAGAAAATGCCGTTCAAAATTAGGTCGCAACGAAAGTTTATAAACAAAGTTCGTGAAACTGGTTTCATTGTCGCTGCTCCAACACGTCAGCGTGCTCATGCAGTGCGTACACCCGAAAATATCGATGCTGTGGCTGCGAGTGTGCGTGAGAATCCATCCGACGCCGTTAAAGACAAGTGTTGAGTCCACCATCCAGAGACAATTGACCATTTGAAGGCCAACATTCGTGATGCCATTGACACTCGAAAAAGTGCTCGAAAATTGGTCCGAGCGAATGGGCTACTGTAAGGTCAGCCGCAACAGTCATTTGTATAAAAAAATATTCAATTTCTAAGCAGAATAATTGGATTTCAAAACAAAAATAAAAATTTGGCAAAATCTCAAACGGTTTTTGTTTTATTGCATTTTTAAATCGAAACTTTTAAATGGCCCAATCTGTATTATTCTATTAAGCTCTGCTATATAGCTTACAGTTTCTGCTACAGTTTTCAGCTGTTACAGCTGATAGAGTTCTTTGTACTGCCTCGCCTGGTCGTAATAATGAGTTAAGGTAAGAGAAGTGACACACCTAGAAGTCATTGCAGTGTTTTATAATGCATGCTTGATGCAGCTAACGTCTTCAGCTATCTGGAAGACTCAAAATCTGATAAGTCGCCGAAAGGAGCAATGAAAGCAGAGGTCTGGTATCGTGGTATCGGTATCGTGATGACTGAATGGGTTCCAGAGGGTCAAACTGTAAACCAAATTTACTATTTGAAAGTTTTGGCAACGCTGCGAGAGCGAGCTCGTAAGAAACGGCCGGAGTTGTGGAAAAGCAAATCGTGGATCTTGCACCAGGACAACGCACCTGCCCATAACGCGCTGTCTGTGAAGCGTTATTTAGCCGCTAGAGGCACTCCCGTGCTCGAACACGCGCCGTACTCGCCTGATTTAGCACCCTGTGACTTTTTCCTATTTCCGAAGATCAAGTCTGCCTTAAAAGGAACCCGGTTCGAGTCGATGGAAGAGGTGAAGCGAAAATCGGCGGAGCTCCTAAATGCTCTTACAAAAGAAGACTTCCAGCATTGCTTTGACCAATGGAAAAAACGAATGGAACGGTGTGTGGCGAGGGAAGGGGAATATATTGAAGGGGAGCATTCGATTGTAGAATAATTTTTAAAATAAAACTCTTTTTCATAAGCAGTCTCGTTATTTAATAGCCAGACCTCGTATACTAAGCAAACTCATTTCACTATCATATATCATATCATAAGATACTCATTCAGTTGGTACAGCCGCACATGCATTTCGGCCACATTGCAAGCATTTTCTAACAACTTCGTTGAGCACTTTCTGCAGTCAGTCGGCTTGGTATGCATAGACATAGATGTGGCATATTTATGAATTTAGATTTGGGCTCCGGTCTTAAGTTGTTGCATAATTTGGCACAAAACCAAGCACGAAATGAAATAGAAAAGCTAAATCAAGAGCCGTTGCTTTGGCATGCAAATGAAAGTCGGCGTGGCCTTAGCTCTGGCCCAGCCGTTTACCATTTACATTTCGAGTTGCATATGTTTCCAGTTGTCATGCGGCGTATTTCGATTACCAAAACGGATATCGCACAGCTCCCTGCTGCATGCGCTGTCTTTGCTGCTTTTCAATTACACCAAATGTATGGGGCATGTGCATACCCTGTGCAGATAGTCGCCAAGAGGTATATGTAACTTGTAACTATATAAAGTTGTTTGTTTATGTTTTTTGCAGCTGCCTAAGTTGCTGAAGTTGCTGTAAAACGTTTTGCTCTTACGCGTAATTGCACAGAGCTTCGAAAGTTTTACTCATTGTTTGTATACCCTGAGCTCAGTTGAAAGTGCCCTAAAGGGTATATTGATTGGATGCATTGTCAGTTTAACTCATTTACTATAAATGTTATTAGCTAAAGTAGTTAAAGTCAGTTTTATATCTACTTTAACTGACGCCCGGGTATCTACTAGTCGTGCATGCTCACATTTATGTTCTCGTTTTTTGGTTTCGCAACATTTTTTGTTTTGCGCCTGGAAATGTTATTTAATAAAATCTTGTCGCTAATCTGTAGCAGCCACAGCCAAATATGCAAATAAACAATTACAAAGGCAACAACATTCAGCTGCAGACAATCAACAGTCAGACGCAGGTGGCAAGAGCCCAAAAAGCCGCAGTTTCAGCCATTGTCATAATTTTCTCAGGCTTAACGCACACACACAGAGAGAGAGAGCGAGAGAGAGAGAGAGAGAGAGAGAGAATGAGCTGCCTTAAGATGTTAAGCCCGTTTGGCATTTCTTTAATTTGTGCTGTAGGCGGTTTGGGGGGCTGCGGTTGAGCATGAGCAATGACAATGAGAGCCATCTGCAGCATCATGGCGTGCAAATAAAAGCAACATTTAGAGCAACAACAAGTGTGCACACTCACTACATGCGTAATTACGTAATCACACCGGCAAACAGCAGCAGCAACAGCAACAACAACAGCAATAGCAACAGCCACACGCATTGTCATGCCTCGGAGTGGCGTGTTAAGCCCTGTGCTCAGCAGGGCAGAGGCGGGGCCTGAGTTTAGGGTTGTATCTGAGTTTAGGGCCTCAGACTAACGTCTATTTGCGGCGGCTCCCAGGCCAAGTAATTAAATTTTGTCGTCATGCCAGCAAAAAAGTCTCGGCTTCTAGCGATTAAATGACAATTGTTGCAATTCAAATGACGACAATGAATATTATCAGCTCTCTCTCTCTCTCTCTCTCTTATTTTTGTGGCCTATAGCTTAAAGTATTTATCTATAATAAGTTAAGCCTTCTTATGTTTACTTAGGCATTTACCAAATTTAAATTTTAAACAAGTAAGAGTGCTCTAGTCGAGACTGCTCGACTAAGAGATACCCTGAACCCTGCGAAGATGCGATATTCAAATCATTTTACGCTTCTTTTATATATAAATATACACAAACAACACATACACACACACACACACACACACACACACATGCACACGCACGCACAAGCACTTGCTCTGCTACTGCGCAGTTTACGCAGCGACTGCGCGCGGGCAGCGCTTGGGCTGCAGTATGGGCTATATTTTGGAAACTTATTTGTTGAATAGGTTTGCTTCTAGATGGACTTTCGTAATCAAACTTTTACAGCGTACTAATGTAATATACACAGTAAATCTGAAATCTATAGCTATAACGGTATTCAAAAACAAAGAAAAGTTATCGATTTTTATCGATAATAAGGAAATGGGATGAGTTATCGAAAAAAAATGATAAACTCGTACTGCGTAGGATATACACGAGTATACATTTCAAATTTCAGATCTCTAGCTTTTGTGGTTTGCGAGATCGCTGCGTTCACACGGACGGACGGACGGACGGACGGACGGACGGACGGACGGACGGACGGACGGACAGACGGACATGGCTATATCGACTCAGTTTGTCAAGCTGATCAAGAATATATATACTTTATGGGGTCTGCCATGTCTCCTTCTGCCTGTTACATACATTTTCACAAAAGCATTATACCCTGATTTCCCAATTTCAATGGGTTCAGGGTATAAAAAGAAATTTAGTTTACAATTTGAAAGTAATAAGAGATGCAAATCTTAGCAAAATTCTAATTGAAATAATAAATAATATTTACAAAATATTTATTGCAAATATTTATTATTATTTATATTAATTATAGACTAATATTATGTTACACTCAAGTTTTATCATGAATTTGTGATTTATAGCAGAAAATTCAAGCTTGATTTAATTGCTTTTTCCATAGAAATAAAGAAATAAATGAAATAATTTCCTTAAAAATAGAAATTTAATTAAAAAATTTCTACGAAATGTAAAGTGTTTCACATGAGAAAACCAAACAGCTAAGTGTGAGGTAGGTGTTGCAGTGCCGACTAAGAGATACCCTGAACCTGAACCTGAACCTGTAACCTAAACCTGAACCTGAACCTGAACCTGAACCTGAACCTGAACCTGAACCTGAACTTGAACCTGAACCTGAACCTGAACCTGAACCTGAACCTGAACCTGAACCTGAACCTGAACCTGAACCTGAACCTGAACCTGAACCTGAATCTGAACCTGAACCTGAACCTGAACCTGAACCTGAACCTGGACCTGAACCTGAACCTGAACCTGAACCTGAACCTGAACCTGAACCTGAACCTGAACCTGAACCTGAACCTGAACCTGAACCTGAACCTGAACCTGAACCTGAACCTGAACCTGAACCTGAACCTGAACCTGAACCTGAACCTGAACCTGTAACCTAAACTCTTCGTGTTGATCAACATTTGTAAGCTTTGAGCACCCATTGCCAATGTAAATATTTGATTTATAGCCTCTACTGACAGCTTAATTGATAATAATATTCACTAAAAATATTAGAAATAATATAAAATTTATAAAAAATATCTTTGTGATCATTCAAATGCAAGAGTAAGTTTTTTGTATTGAAAATTTGAAAAAAAAACTTTAAATTTCCAGTAGCTAGAAATAGAAACTCAATTTGATCTCTTGCTCATTGGTATTCCAGAAAAACTTCAGCTACTTTTAATATCAATTTGCTAACCATGAAACAAACTAAACTTTTGTGCAGCTATATGAACTGATGAAGCTGAGGCACAAATCAAATCTAAAGTCAAAAGCTGCAAAGAAATAAATGTGAGCTGAAACGACGTAGATTAGCTGTCGGAAAGGCATAGCAATTTCATCATTTTTCAAGTCAATTAGCACTCGAACAACTCGCAAATCTCATTTCATTAGAAATATATACAAAATATATTTAATATTTTTCTTTTAAGTCTTTTGATGTAACCTGATCTTTGGGAACTGTGCAGCTGTCAATCTTATCAAGTTGAAATTCTAATATGTTGCCTGCTGTGGCATTTAATTGAATCGTACCACAAGGCGTATGAGCAACGCTTGGGAAATGAAATAGCTAAAGCTGGCAGTGGCATGTGTCTTCTGCTATTGCTATTGTGGGCTGCCTGGGTAACGTTTGAGCGGTTATTCTAATTAGTGATCCAGAACGAGCAGCTTTCTGGCCGACATAATTGGCCATTGTCGGTGTCATTGTCATTGTCATTATCATGACCGTCATTATTGTAGCTGGCAAGCCTTTGTTCGCGACCCACTTGCCGCTACCTGATAGCGCAGCCTCATCTCATGCATATTTCATCAACTCTCATGGCGACAACAACAAGGAGCCGCTCTCAGCAGTTACAATTCTCGCTGCTGATGCGGACGGCCATAATATGGCCAACAACAATGCCAGCGTTAAACATCAAATAAAACAAAGAGGTATTTAAAAATTAAATTAAAGTTAAAAGCTCAACAAATAATGAAATGAGCAAAATTTGTTTGGCCATGGCAAAAAAAACAAAAAACAAATAAAAAGTGAAAAGAAATGAAATGAAAATCATTTAAGCAGCTGCCAGTCGAAGGCGCCTCACCTCATCATGCCCTGTACTTGCATATTTCATTTTATTTTGATTTAATTAGTTTGCCTGGAAATTGAAACTTTTGTTTTAAAATATTTAAAATTTTTTTTATAATAATAATAAAATTTTAAAAAATATAAGGTTGTCAAAAAAGTCTTGCGGTATTTCCGCAAGCTTGTTTTTGCAAGCGCGTAGTTCTAGTTGTATTCGTCGCATCGGTTCACGCTAGAGCTTTTTGGAAAGCTCTTTTCACGTGCTTATTTGTTGTTTGTTTTTAGTCGTTCGTGAGTTATAGCGTCGCAAACATGGAGCAAAATAAAGAGAAAATACGGCATATTTTACAGTACTACTACGATAAAGGCAAAAATGCATCTGATGCTGCTAATAAATTTTGTGCAGTTTATGGACCCGATACAGTTTCCATTTCCACCGCACAACGATGGTTTCAACGTTTTCGTTCTGGTGCAAAGGTGATCGAAGATGCGCCACGGTCCGGAAGGCCTGTCGTCGAAAATTGCGATAAAGTCGCTGAATTGATCGAAAGAGACCGGCATAGTAGCAGCCGTAGCTGAAGCTTGGATTCAAAAAGAAGCTCGATGTATGGGTGCCACACGACTTGACGGAAAAAAAACATTTTTGCCCGTATGGATGCATGCGAATCGCTTCTGAATCGCAACAAAATCGACCCGTTTTTGAAGCGGATGGTGATTGGCGATGAAAAGTGGGTCACTTACGACAACGTGAAGCGCAAACGGTCGTGGTCGAAAAGCGGTGAAGCTGCCCAGATGGTGGCCAAGCCTGGATTGACGGCCAGGAAGGTTCTTCTGTGTGTTTGGTGGGATTGGCAGGGAATCATCCACTATGAGCTGCTCCCCTATGGCCAAACGCTCAATTCGGACCTGTACTGCCAACAACTGGACCGCTTGAATGCAGCACTCATGCAGAAGAGGCCATCTTTGATCAACAGAGGCCGAATTGTCTTCCACCAGGACAACGCCAGGCCACACACATCTTTGGTGACGCGCCAGAAGCTCCGGGAGCTCGGATGGGAGGTTCTTTTGCATCCACCGTATAGTCCGGATCTCGCACCAAGTGATTACCACCTATTTCCGTCCATGGTGAACGAGCTTGGTAGTCGGAAGTTGTCCACAAGAGAGTCCTGTGAAAATTGGCTCTCCGAGTTTTTTGACAATAGGGAAGCGAGCTTCTTTAAGAGGGGCATTATGAAGTTGGCATCTCGTTGGGAACTCGTCATCGAACAAAACGGCGTATATTTGACTTAAATCGCATTATTATAACCAATTTTATGAACAATTGAAAATTCAATAAAAATACCGCAAGACTTTTTTGACAATTTTTTTTTTCCAGGGTAGGTAAAAATGCTTTATGCACCGTCAGTCAGGTCGTCACTCTGGCTGGTGTGTCGGACTGCAATGCTGCTTACTGACTAAAAAACCTCCTCTTCTCGGGCTGCCTTCCACCTTGGAACCAGGAGCTATCCCGCATTAGCCTTCAAGGTGGAGCCCTAGTATATGCTCTAGCTGAGCACTGCCATCTGTGTTCCTGCGTCCAGGTCCCGCTTTTTCCGCCGGAGAACCTTTTCGGCGAAGTCACAGACTCTTTTCCAGGCATCTATGCTGTTGCACATTTGCTGTACTATAGTCTCTACATTAACTTCACCGACAGTTTCTGCCAATTCGGTTCTTTCTTCTGACCACTTTTCGCAGTTAAAGAAAGTGTGTTCTGCGTCGTCCATTGCATTGTCGCAGTAAATGCAGCTGGATTCGGCAGTTTTCCCCATCTTATTTAGGTAC
Organism: Drosophila leonis; assembly: GCA_035045365.1. Lineage (NCBI taxonomy): Eukaryota > Metazoa > Arthropoda > Insecta > Diptera > Drosophilidae > Drosophila > Drosophila leonis. Next base: position 622,485 of record JAWNPC010000306.1, on the reverse strand, counting down.
TTTCGAAAGTAGCCATGACCAGAGAGCATTTGTGTCAGATAAAAAGACGTTTCACCGTGCTTTCTATTTATCCACTGCTCTAGATCGGGGATGATTTTTGCAGTCCATCTCCCGTATCTTTCGCATAACCATTTTTCCTTCCAGGAGGCTATAGTCTGCTGACGTAAGGTCTTTGCTGCCTGCATTGAAAACTCTCCACTTTGCCGGAGACCCCATATCTTCTTGCGCTCTTGCGCAAGTGTTCCTTGTTCCTTGTCTCTTGTTAGATATTTTAAGCATTTTTAGCAGAAAAATCTAACTACAAATTTAGTCCTCAGTTTAACACACTCTGCACTAATTTCAATTCTTTCTTATTTTATTTTTTATTTAAAAAAAAGTTTTGTTATTTAAAAATGTTGTTAAAATTGAAGTTTTCAACTTGAAGTTTCGCCTGTAAATTCTCGAAAGTCTTGAGATCATTCATAGTCGGTTACATGGACACTCAGCGTTCGATTATGCCCATTGGCCATTTGGTTTCAGTTTAATGGGTAGCTGGGCATAAAAATCGTGGTGACAATTCAATTAAAATATTTTTGCATACAATTTCACGGCCTGCCAAAAGCCACTCGAGCAGCCGCAAATTGAAAGCCCCGCCCAAAGGCCCTTACACGATATGGGCTGATAGGAAGGGTATTGTAAATTTGTAATGTGTATATGTATAGCAATGTGTGTGTGTGTGTGTGTGTGTGTGTGTGTGTGTGTGTGTCTGTCTGTCAGCAAACCGCAGGCGTTCGTGTGCATGATGTGGCATGATTAAGTGACGATTCAATATGAATAACTATATATGCATGTGGATACACTGTCTACACACACAGACACACATGTGTGGGTGTGTGTGTGTGTGTGGGCGTGTGTAAGTGTGTGTGTGTGTAAAGAGTTATTGCAAACCTTGTAAACGATTGGCACATCAACTTTTTGTTTTTCTTTTATAGTTTATTTATAGCTGCAGAGCAGAGCCCGTCAGCTATTTCCGAATTATTTTATTTATTCCTTTTTTTTTAAGAATTCAAAAGTCAACTTTCATTTATGCAGGTAAAGTAAGTCATATATAGGTATATCTATATTTATATATACATACATATATAATATATTTATAGCACAAAAGAATTGTCGAAGCTGTCTGCTTAGTCTTTAAGTCAAACATCAAATATTTGGTAAGAGTTTAATTTCTGACTGTAAAGAAAGCGAATCAAGCTTGAAAAAATTATGTAAATTGCTCTTTCTATGAAGTTTTCATAATCTCTAATATTCAAGACTTATATCTCATGGCTCTTTTATTGGCTAAGATAAGCCATCGAAATTAATAGTTAGTTAACAATGAACAGTTATGAATATAAATCTGAATTGCTATAGATAGTTATCTATATATCTTTATATATCTTCGCTGCTTTTACTTCAAACTTTATTTATAAACTGTTAATCGAGCACTTTTACTGATACATATTTGTTAGATATTTCTTCCCCTCATTTACTCCGTGTTAAGTTATCAATAAGCTATACCAATTTTACTCCAAATGTATTGTTACCATATCTGTACGGAGTTCACTCCGAATTATGTTGTCGACTAGCTTTCAGACTTCACTCCAAATCGTCTCATCGTCGAATTTCTACAGTATTTACTGCGAATTTTGTTATCTACATATCTATCTATACAGACTTTACTCCGAATTATGCTGTCCACTAATCTCCAAAGATTTTACTCCGAATCGTGTCATCGACATATGCATGCGCAATTAACTCCGAATTATGTCGTCATCTAATTTGTTCAGAATTTACTGCGAGTTTTTCTATCTACATATCTATTCGGACTTAATTCCGAATTATGCTCCACACTAACTTCCATAGATTTTACTGTGTTTCCGAATTATTTCATCGACATATTATTACAGACATTACTCCGAATTATATCTTGGATTAGTTTTCACAGACTTTACTCCATATTACGTTGTCGTCATGCCCCAATAGACTTAACTCCGAATTATGCTGTCCACTAATTTCCAAAGAGTTTACTCCGAAACGTGTCATCGACATATCCATGCACACTTAACTCCGAATTATGTCTTCATCAAATTTGTATAGAATTTACGGCGAATTTTGTCACCTATGTATATATCTATGCAGACTTAACTCCGAACTATGTTATTCACTTATTTCCAAAGATTTTACTCCGAATTATTTCATCGACATATTATTACAGACATTACTCCGAATTATATCTAAGGTTAGTTCCACAGTTTTTACTCCACACTGCGTTGTCGTCATACCCATACAGACCTAACTCCGAATTATGCTGTCCACTAATTTGCAGAGATTTTAGTCCGAATCGTGTTCTCGTCAAATTTCTACAGTATTTATTGATAATTTTGTCATCTAAATATCTATTCGGACTTAACTCCGATTTTTGCTCTCCTCGCATTATCAAAGATTTTACTCCGAATTATTTCATTGACATATTATTACAGAGTAATTCGGAGTAATCTCCGAATTATATCTTGGATTAGTTTCCACAGTTTTTACTCCATATTACGTTCTCTTCATACCCCAACAGACTTAACTCCGAATTACGCTTTTCACAGATTTTACACCACGTATTTGACTCCGAATTATGTAATTGTCAATTTCCTCGCATTGCGCTCACAAATTGATCTCCTGAAGACCTACTCCAATAGTAAATATATCAGCTAATATGTCCGAGGCAGCAACTGTTCCATGCGCAGCTTCCATTCGAGCACTTCTAAAGCTAAAAACAATCTACGATATAAATATTTATTGAGGGATCCTTTGTCTTTCAAGATTCATATGAATATAAGACAAGAACAGAGTGTGGCACATCAAACAGGAATTCGGAGCTGCACGATTCCCCGAAATAAGGTAAGCATCTGCGATTCAATAATGTTATCCGAATGAAAATGAATTTCATAAGCAGATGAAAGACGGCCAAAGGCTTGATTTGTTCAAATGGGCCAAAACGAGTTGGCAAATTGTGGCAAAAATCTTGTTGTTGCCTTTAATATGGCCGAGCCATGGCCGAGCCTCTTATCACTCTAGCTAGGGCTGGCAGTTTGTTGTTGCTGCTCCTATTCTTTCATTCGTGTCCTTTTCTTATGGCCATGGCCACAGTTTTGTTGCATAAATAATAACAATAAAATGTACGTGCGTATTTTTGCAAAACTCTCACAAATTGTCGACACCAGCCAGGACTTTCCTTTGGTTGCTTTCCTTTCCTTTTTTTTTCTCTCTTTTTTCTGTGGTATTTTTCCCTTTTTTTCCCCTGTACAGGTTCGGACTGTGTTGTGTTGTGTTGTGTTGGCTGTGAACAGTTTTCAGGTTGCTGGCTAGTTCACTCCAGGCATTGTCAACTGACAATGATTGTGCAACAGCAACAAACAACAGCAACAAACAACAACAACAAACAACAACAATTTGTGGTTTGCGACAGTTCGTCAGGCACTGTGTTGACAAACTGTTTGTGCCTCGTGTTTGTTTAGTGTCGCTGATGTTGTGATTGTTCCTAATGTTGCTGTTGTTATCACAGTTGTTGTTGTTGTTGTCGTTGTTGCCGTTGGTTGTCTGCCTCGGTGGCTCTCGGCCTGTTAGTAGCACATATTTTAGGTTCTATGTGGTTGGCTATTGCAACCACAGTTACATAACATAACCGAGCTACACAGTGCCTGCTGCATGTTTATTTGCCAGAGTTGTGAGCTGTAATTGTCAAAGTTGATTTGAAATAGCCAACGTGCTGTTCGCTGCGATTCTCATAAGCGTAAGAGATGCCCCGTGACCTTTTAATTCAATATTATGTGAGCTAGTTCAATCGCTCTTCTTGGTGATTCTCATAAGTGTTGGCATGTGAGCTTAAACTTGATTTCCATTGGCTCAATCGCTCTTCTCTGCAATTCTCATGCATTTTTAAACGTTAGCCTGCTTGATTTCTTATTGAAAATGATTTGAACGAGCTCACGCGCTCTTTTTTGCGCTTCTCACAAGCTTGAATGTTTTTTTGCAGTTTCACTTTAAATTTGATTTCCATCATTTCCATTTTCTCTGCATATCTGATATATCTTATGGGCTATAATTTGATATGTTTCAAATGAGTGCAATTGCTCTTCTATACGCTTCTCATAAGCATATTGTCTTGTCATTCCAAACTGAATTTGATATGCATGAGTCCAAAAGGCTCGCCTTTGCGATTCTCATAAACTTAATCTGTGTGTTTCAGTTCGAATCGATGTGAACTGGCTCAATCGCTCTTCTTGTCAATTTTCAGGCATTTTTAAACGTTTCCAATTGAAAATGATTTGAATAAGCTCGCGCGCTCTTCTTTGCGCTTCTCATAAGCTTAAATGTTTCCTTGTTACTCCAAACTGAATTTGTTTGCAGCTTCAAATGAAATTTGATTTCCATCAGGACAATCGCTCTTCTCTGCAATTCTCATCAGCTTAAGTAGTTCAAATTTGAGTTGATTCGCTCTTCTTTGCAATTCTCAATCTCAAACCTCAAGTCAAATTTCTGATAAACTTTAATAGAATTCGATGTGAATAATTTCTGTCGCCCTTCTCAGCGATCCTCATTATAAATCTCAATCATATTGAATGAGCTACTTTTCTTCTTTTCTTTGACTCTTGACAAGGGAAAACTCTGTTTGCACTGTGAGAGATCTGAGAGCTGCCAGGAACAGACACATGTTAGCTACAACAGCTTCTTGGCTCTTACAATTTCAAGGTGGGGCAGAGAGAAGAAGGAAAACCAGCTTTGCTGCTAATGAATACAAATTTTATATGCAGACGTAGCCGGGGCAAATGCCACGCCCCCTTTCAGGCTTATGTATTAGAATTTTTTGCCCTTGCGCGGGCATTGTGCATGTGCAAGTGTCGCCGTCTCTGACAAAGCCCGTTGAGCCCTTTGTCAGTTGGGACACCTGATGTGGCCAGAGGTGTATTTCAATG